>CAXITT010001216.1:7178-22121 GCA_964033795.1 Lymnaea stagnalis | reverse complement strand
TTTTGAAAAATTTGTCACAAAAATTTCATCCAAATTTATTTTGAGACTGATCGTCATTTTCAAAAGTATACAACTCATGAATCTTTAATTTTCACATTAATATAAAAATTTCAATTAGTGATATTAAAATCCATTAGAAATAAAGTAAATAAAATTAAGACATCATTTGCTTAATATAGCTTGTTGCCGATAATCGTTGAACAAATTATCTAGTTGACATGAATTTTTTTTTTTGTTTTTAATTCAAAATAATTCAATACATATATACATATACAGAGTAAAACTAAAATTATGACAGGCAAATTTTCTGAAGTTTGAACTAAACAAAATGTTAACATTATAATAGAGTGTACTAAATTAAAAAATGTGTGTAAATTACTAATTTTTGAACATGATG
The DNA here is from genome assembly GCA_964033795.1 of Lymnaea stagnalis. NCBI lineage: Eukaryota > Metazoa > Mollusca > Gastropoda > Lymnaeidae > Lymnaea > Lymnaea stagnalis. The sequence goes on along the minus strand of CAXITT010001216.1, from coordinate 21,724 downwards.
TCTAAATGAGTTGGAATGATAAACTATGAATGTATTATTTGTCATAATATTTCTTAACATATGTTTTGAATTATGTTTTGTATTTTAAATCTAAAAAGTGTTTCTAATGTAATGTCTGTGTAATTATGTTTGTGGAAAAAAGCCTTAAGTCTGTGGTGCCATACATGTTTTCTGTATTGTGAAAGTAATATCAGATTTATTGTGTGTTGTTTCTTGTTTATTGATGCTGGTATTGTGTTTAGTGTTATAGCTCTGTCTATATCTACAGGTTGAACTGTACCTGCTTGTATGATTTGTTTAAGTGTAGATTTAGTCTGCAATATTGTGTTGCATGTCAGATATAAATGTTGTTCTGTCTCATCAGCCCCTGTCCTGCAGAGTGGACATTCCATGTTCCTAACCCTGTCCTTGTATGGTCTTGACGATACTGGTGTCATGTTGTATATGAGTCTATATGTTATTTCTTTGTCTTTATTTTCGATTTCTTTAATGTGTGTATTTTTAAATGTATTCTTAGTGTTTATTGTTCCATAAACATGTGTCCATTTTATGAATGTATTATTTGTCATAATATTTCTTAACATATGTTTTGAATTATGTTTTGTATTTTAAATCTAAAAAGTGTTTCTAATGTAATGTCTGTGTAATTATGTTTGTGGAAAAAAGCCTTAAGTCTGTGGTGCCATACATGTTTTCTGTATTGTGAAAGTAATATCAGACTTATTGTGTGTTGTTTCTTGTTTATTGATGCTGGTATTGTGTTTAGTGTTATAGCTCTGTCTATATCTACAGGTTGAACTGTACCTGCTTGTATGATTTGTTTAAGTGTAGATTTAGTCTGCAATATTGTGTTGCATGTCAGATATAAATGTTGTTCTGTCTCATCAGCCCCTGTCCTGCAGAGTGGACATTCCATGTTCCTAACCCTGTCCTTGTATGGTCTTGACGATACTGGTGTCATGTTGTATATGAGTCTATATGTTATTTCTTTGTCTTTATTTTCGATTTCTTTAATGTGTGTATTTTTAAATGTATTCTTAGTGTTTATTGTTCCATAAACATGTGTCCATTTTATCCTATTGTAGAGTGGTGTTGCTTGTTTCTTTATTAAATGTGTGTAAATTTCTTTAGTTGTCTTGTGTATAAGTGTTTCGTTGCCTTTTAATGCTTGAATGCATGCCATATGAAAATCCGATTGTTCTCTTCCCATGTAATGGGGTGTGTTGTTATCAATTTTTATTAACTGTCCTAGCCTTATCCCAATGTAATAATGTGTAAATAAATTGTCCTCCTTCTTTCTAATGGCTTGTCCTATAAATTTAATTCTAAGTGCTTTCAGTTTTGTTTGTATGTCTTGTAAATTAATCCCCCATTGTAGTTTAGATTGGATTAAAGTTGTATTTGTAATGTTTTGTATTGTTCCTTGCAATATGTAATTCCTGATGTGTAAGTTTATTTGTCTTAAAATGGGTGGTGGAGGTCCCCATATGTTCCCTGTGTATATTGTTTTTGGAATTACATATGTGTTTATGATTGTGCTCCGGCCAAAAATTGAGTGTGCTGTGTATTTATGTCTGTCAATTATCTTTTTTATTGATTTTTCAATGTTTTGCCATGTTTCTGTGTTAGTTTGAGTCTGGTTGTTTGAAAAATAAATGCCATATATCCTAACACTATCTTTCCTTACGATTTCTAAAGGGAAATCTAGTCTATCTTTCCACTTACCTATCCCCATAATTTAAGATTTAGTTATGTTTATTTTAGACCCACTACCTCTTCCAAATTCTTGAAATATTGATATAATTTTTTAAATAGACTTGTCATCAATAGGAAAAAAAATTGTGTCATTTGCATATGCAATGACTTTTGTTTCATTACCTCCAGGGATCCTTACTCCTTTAATACTCTCCTCCCTTCTAATTCTCTCTAACAAAGGTTCAAACGAAAGGGTATAAAGGTAAGGGGAAAGGGGACACCCTTGTCTAACTGACCTGTCAATTTTTAATGTCTTTAGAAAGTGTGTTGTTAATTATACGATTACTAATAGGGGACTTTTATAAAATTTTAACCCAATTACAAAAATAATCTCCTAGTTTGTTGTGTTGTAATATTTTATGTAGGTATTTATGGTCTACCCTATCAAAGGCTTTTTCTTGGTCTAGAGATAATATGCAAGTTTGGATGTTTTTGTCATTTGAATATTGAATAAGGTCTCTAATGAAATGATTGTGGTTCTGGATGTCCCTCCCTTTGATGCTGCATTGTTGGTTTATATGTATTAAAGTATTTAAATGTGGTTTTAATTTATTTGCTAGAGTTTTTGTGAGAATTTTATAGTCTGTGTTAAGTAAAGATATGGGTCTGTAATTTTTAAGTTGTGTTCGGTCTGTATCTTTTTTTGGTAAAAGCGTTACGTATGAAGTATTCATTGAATGTGGTAACTCATTGTTGATGTAAGCTTCTTCTAGTGTGGCATGTAAAATTGGTCCAAGTTCTGTGAAAAAGAAAAGGTAGAATTCTGTTGTAAGGCCATCTGGCCCTGGTGTTTTATTTTTGTTCATGCTGGACAGGGATGTTTTAATTTCTGCTAATGTAATAGTTTGTCCATTTCTTGTGTTTGAATTTTATTTAGCTTTTGTGTAAATATTGTGTACTTATCTTGTATATCTGATTCAATTTTCTCTGTTCCAAAAAGTTGTGTGTAGTATTTTTCAAATGTGCTTACGATATTTGGCGTCTCAGTGTGTGTTTCCCCAATTGTGTCAACGATCTGTCCTATCTGTCTACTTTTTTGTATGTTTTGTTCTATTGTTAGAAAGATCTTTGTAGGTGCCTCTTGGTTGTTAGTGAAAGTTCTACTCCTAACATGTGCCCCATTGTATTTATTTTGTTTAATTTTTTCTAGTTCTTCTTCAAATGCTTGTATTTGGGGGCTGAAAGGGTTTGTTGCTTTCTCTGATGGTATGAGTATTTCTAATTCTTTTTCTCTTTCTCTGAGTTGTCTGTGTAAGCTTGTTGCAAAGTTTTGTGTGATATGTTTGATGGTGGATTTTAAAAGTTCCCAGTGTTGTCCTATGTCTGTTTTGGGTAGTGTGCTATATTGTTTTAATACGTTATTAATGAGATCTGTGTACTGATTGTTTTCTAAAAGTGAATTGTTAAATTTCCAATGTGGGGATTTTTTTATGATGTTTGATCTTGTTGTATTTATTGTAATTTTCACTCCTTTGTGATCTGTAAAGTCTAGTGTTTCTGGAATGTGTTTTGCTTCATTTATTGTATCTACTATTGGTATATAGAACCTATCAATTCTTGACTTGGTGTTGAAAGTATTGCATGTAAATGTTGTTTCTTTCCCTTCCCTGTGTAGTGTTCTGTATGCGTCAAACATGTTATATGTCTCTGTTATGTATTGTATTATTTCTGTATCTGTTGTTTCTTCTAAAATTGTATCTTTTCTTTTTGGGTTTGTTGTATCTAAACTGCTGGTTATATAGTTGAAATCCCCTCCCAAAATGATCTTTCCCCTTTTGTGTGAGTATCTTATTGTTTGTACTAGTGTTTTGTAAAATAAAGGTTGTTCTGTGTGCTGTGAAGGGGCATATATATTGACCAGTGTGTATGTGTCTCTTTTGTCTGTAATGTTGAGTATGACCGTTCTCCCTTCGCCATCCCTGTCTTTGTGCGTTATCTCCCATCTATCTGATGCCTGTACTATTCCTACCCCTTTACAATGTCTGCCTAAACTGAAATGCCTAAACTCAAATGACTGTTTTTCATGCCTAAAGATTTTGTATATCTGTGTGCGTCATCGTCTGTGTTTATATTCTTCTAATATTTGAGGGGCCCACGATCAATTTGTTGTTCATTCTGGCTCCTGGTTTTAATTCAGAGTTAGCCTTCTCTTAGATGGGTTGCCGTCCAAGGCTAACGAGTCCCATCCACCCGGGGTGCTTGGGATGGCTTTGATGGGGATTGAACTCCTGACCTACGGCTATTTAGTTTGAGACAGTTTAGACCGCTCGGCCACCCAGCATCACTGGACCAGCAAATGCAGACATGTTCTCTTGTAAAAAAAATAAAATCGCATGTGTTTTTTGACAATATTAAATATGTGTTGTTCTTTGTTTCTGGAACTTCTTATGTTTAATGTGAAAAGTATTAGTTGTGTTGTCCCCATCATTGTTAGTGGTGCATTGATGTTAATGAAAATTAACTTTGTAAATTTCTGTTTAAAATCTTTCAAAATAAAATTGTCATTTTTTTTTTAAATTTTAAAAGTCCGAAGTATAGTTTGATTCATCTTCAGAAGACGTGTCGTCTTCAGTGAAATCTGGAACGTCCTCGGGGAAAAGATTACATTTGAAGACTTTCTTCTTCTCCCCGGTGTTTTGCCCGTCACAAGGTCGCTTTTTGGTTCCCCGTCTTGTAGGAGACGTTGTATTAGGAGAGGTTGCGAAGCCTCGGGCGGGGTTTCTCAGTTGTGTTGGAGATTTTGTCAAAGACGGCGATGTTGCTCCTTTTGTCAATGCATCCGCATATGTGCGGCCCTGCTCGGAATTTTCGCTTTTCTTTACTGTTTTCTTTTTCCTATGCTCGATTGTTTGCCATTCATTTCCTTCATTTTTGTCTCCCTCCACGGCTGCTAAGGTTGTTGTTTTCTCTCCCTCGGTCACGATGTCTGCCTCGGTTGTAAGGATCTCTACTTCGGCGACGAAGTCTGCCATGGTTGTAGGGTTCTCTCCCTCGTTGACCACGTTTTGTATGTTACCAGGGGTCAACCCGTCTGTATTATCTTCGTCGATTATTAATAGGCCTGGTGAGTCTATTATGTCATGTTCCTGTGAAGGCTTTTCTTTTCGAACATGTCTGCATTTGCTGGTCCAGTGGTCCAAAGAGGCACAATGGAAACATGCTTGTTTTCTTCCTGGTACCAGAAACAAGATTTTGGAGTTTTTAATCATATCACACTCTAAGAGTAAATAATGTGGTACAATCACGTTTTTTTTTTTGGTCTGTAGACAACAGTCCATCGGTCGGCCCATTCTTTATGTTAAAACACCTCGACTTTCTCTTCAGATACAAATTTAACCATCTCCTCTACCCCAAGTTTGACCCTGATCGAGAAAGTGAAGTCTTCTTTGGTTAAGCTTTTAAATAAAATATAAACTTGTTTTATAAAAATTATCTCAAAGTTTCTTAAAATCTACATCTGAATAGGAAAAACAATAAATTTTTCTTTTAGATAAATTTTAAAGAAAACTTTTACGCTATAATTTAGTTTTAAGACATTTGATTTACAAATTAAAAATAAATTGCCCCACAAAAATATCTAAATGTAGATATAAATGAATATTAAATGCGTTCATAATTATTTCCCCTGAACGCCAATTTATTGAAATTCAACCCCCTCTATTGTTTTCAAATACGTAAAATTAATTTCAAAAAATCTATAAGATAGAGAAACATGCAATAACAATGCAATGCATTGGTAAGAAATATTGTTTATTGTATACTTTTTAGTAGATTTTTGTAAAAGGGTGTTTTTTCAAGTATTCTATTATAGACTCTTTACTTTGCCATCTTTACTTTATCTCATATAGTGTTGCAAAGTTACCAAGTGATTTGTGGGACATCGGTCGTTTTACTTTAATACATTTTAATACGTAAAATAACATTTCAAATACTCTTTTAATTGTACCGTTTAAATCATATCGATCATGTCTATTAGATATTGATAAGAAAGATCTTTGTGTTTTGTTATTAAGTATCTTTGTTTTTACATGGGACTCATACTATAAGTTAGCCTCTATTGTGGCTTACTTGTGTTAAACATATGTTAATTGAATAGTCTTATTTATGGGACAGCCATCTGTATTGTATAGCATATCTTTTATGGTGTTTTATTTCAAGTTGCATAAGAAATTCATACATTATTTTAAACAAAAAACACATTTAATATTAGACAGTAAATTTAAAAGATGTATTATTTTTCGTTACTTTAAGTTAAATTGAGAATCCATTTTGTTTATTGTATTGTTGTCGTGTTTGCTTGAGCCGATAAAACAAGTTTGTGTCAGAGAAATTGTATTCTTGTCATGTTTCATTGGGCACATTAAAACAATGTTGTGTAAGAGGTAGTGTAGAAATTTGAAAAAGTGTCACTGAACATAAGGGAGCTCGTGACACCATAGCCTACCTAACCATATTTTGAGTCATTGAGCTTAGCTTGTCAATCAATATATAAGTAGAGCCCCTATTCATGCACAATGTCTACACATTAAAAAAACAGGAGTTCATTGTGATTGAGGTAGAAAGTTCATGACATAATATAGCATTATAAATAATATTATTTTAAAGAGTTATATTTCTAGTTTTTCACTTCTGCTATCCGAGAAGGGCTATTAGCCAAAATAACATTATCATAATGTCATGGAATCTAATTTGAATCATTCACATAATCTTTTTTTCAAAAATTTTCTCTTCCTTTCATCCGAACAAAGTTTAAACAAAATAAATGTGTTTCAAGGGAAACAATCGCATTCTTATACTACATCTTTTAGTCGATATCATTTAGGATTTCGTAAGAAATTTTATTTATAAATTTTCTCTTCCTTTCATCCGAACAAAGTTTAAACAAAATAAATGTGTTTCAAGGGAAACAATCGCATTCTTATACTACATCTTTTAGTCGATATCATTTAGGATTTCGTAAGAAATTTTATTTAATTTTTGTGCCATGCAAATTAACTAATGTTATAGGCACAATGGTTTTGTAATTTTGTATATAAAAATATTAAAAACTTTACTTTTTTAACTTGTTTTTTTTTAAATTTTAATACAAACTTTACATTTCAAAAATTATAAGAAGTATATATAACATTAATTATGCTTAACCAGGGCTTTGCACCCTTGTATTGAACCTAAGTGGACTATGATGACTTATATAAAACTGTAGTCCATTTGAATTCGATCCCTTCATCTAGGGATTTAATAGAGATGAATACTCACTATGTTTGCAATTGATAATCTTGCAAATTGTGCACGAAAACTTTATCATATATAGACATATGTAAAAGTTAAATTTTGTGGATTTGTGTGTTTTTTTGTGGGTCTTTTTGTTCTACAAAGGCTTTTACATGCATTGAAGGATCTTGACCAAACATGAAACATTTAACCATCATAATCTGGAAGAAACTCTTAAGGGGCTATGAACTTTTTATAACATTCCGTTTTAACCCGGGGGCCCCGAATTCGTTTATTTTCCTGATATAATCTATATGAAAAATTAACAAATTCTCCTACACGAGATCTATTCAGTGTCCGTATTGAAATATCAGTGGATTTAAAACTAATAATATCCATTCTACAATTTTCCATAAAGCTCTATCATTTTAAAATGTTATTTCTAGGCAATTTTAAGTAGATTTAAATGGGACCAGTTTTAAATTTTAACTCTATTGTTTATGCGTCTGATATGTGTAGGGCCCCCTATCTCAGACATTCTAAAAAGGTACTTTATTAAATAAGCCCACACCGGGGCCCCTATTTTAATTTAACTTTAGTCATAGTAGTGAAAATTAGTTGTATACTATTTGGTGTTTGAAAAATAAATACTTATCAAAGTATTTTTTATACTTTTAATGAAGGAAATTAAATTTAATCTAGAATGTTCCAGACGGTTCTTTAATGTTTTACAGTGATATATAATTGTATTTAAAAGCTTAATTGAACAAAATCGCACCGAGAATAATCCCAAAGAGGAATAGGATCCTAGGGGGATCGAGATCTAACAATAAACTGGTACCCATGATTACGCGAATAGAAAAAACGGTATAAAAATAAGAAATAGCACTTAGCTGGGAAGTAGTATCTGTCGGCAGAAACATAAATGATTCTAACATTTCTTTTGTTTTGTTCGCTGACGAAGGCTTTCTGCCGACACGTTCACTGTTTTGTTACGTTTATTTTTTCAGGTTTAACCCTACTCTGTTTTACTCTTTTTATATTGACGGAGGTTGGGCTCATGAACCAATAAGTTATTGTTTCTTCATCTTTAAAAATAGGATCCTAAGAGAGTAGACACCTTGTGTAAAAAACGAATCAAGTTGTAAGATAGTAGGTAGTCACCAGTTATATAAAGGAGTCTAGGTGTAATAGAGTAGACACCAGTTGTAAATCAGAGTGGAGTTGTTAGAAAGTAGACATTAGTTTTAAATTGAAGTCTAGTTGTAGGAGAGTACACATCAGTTGTGAATAGGAGTCTAGTTGTAAGAGATTATTCACCAATTTTAAACAGGAGTCTAGATTAAAGAGCGTAGAAACCATGTGTAAAAAGGAATTTAGTTGTAAGATCGTAGACACCTGTTGAAAAAATGAATCTATTTGTAAAAGAGTAGACACCAATTGTAAGTAGGATTCTGGTTTTAAGAAAGTAGACACGAGTTTCAAATATGAGTCTAGTTGTAAGAAAATAGACACCAACTGTAAATAGGTGTCTAGTTGTGAGAGAGTAGACACCAGTTGTAAATAGGATTCTAGCTGTAAGAGAGTAGATAACAATTGTAAATAGGAGTCTGGTTGTAAGGATGTAGACACCAGTTGTAAATAGGGGTTTAGTTGTGAGAGAGTAGACACCAGTTGTAAATTAAAATCTATTTTGAGAGAGTATACAACAGTTGAAAATAAGAGTCGAGTTGTTAGATAATAGACATCAGATGTAAATTGAAGTCTAGTTGTAAGAGTGTAGACACCAGTTGTAAACAGGGTTTAGATGTAAGAGAGTACACATCAGCTGAAATGTGTGTCTTGATGTAAGAGCGTAGACAACGAGTAACTCTTAAATGACTTGTCTAAGTTAGAATATAGTTACCGACTGCTTATTATGTAACGTGTCCAAGTTATGATGCAGTTACAGACTTCATTTGACGTGTATTTTACTCGTATGTTAACAACATTCCTATAATATACTTATGTATAACACAGTTCCTATAAAATACTTATTAAAACATAATTCAAATAAAATACTTTTCAAAACTTGATTCCCATATCATACGTACGTAAACATTATTTCCACATCATACTTATGTTAACATGATTTCAATATTATACTTATGTAAAAAATTCATATATCATACTTATGTAAACATGATTCCTATATATTCTTATAGAAATATTGTCTATTTAAACAACAAGCAACTAGCTTTGTGTTCAGTGTCAGTATTCAATGAATTGAGCTGTTAGAAATTTTGATGTCAATAGTTAATGACATTCTCTCTAAATGGATCACATGTTTATTACAAAAAAACAAAAAAGCAACAAGATTTCAATTGCATTCCTTATTGATCGATAAAAATATACAACGATAAAAATAAATATGAAATGAACTAAAAGATGGGGAAAAAATACTTTATTAATTTTTGGAAATAAATAAATATTTCTTTATTTAAGATTAACAAAATTAAATTTACAACAATTAAATGTGTTTATCAATGGTGTAGAAATCTACTGAACTAATTTATATGAACAACTTGGGACATCTTAAGTTTAGGTAACTCAGTGGATGAATCAAAAAATATCCAAACATGGTGTAGAAATCTACCCACACCATCACTTACTCTCTTGGGTATACAGATTGATTTTTCTTAGAAGTGCGAAACCTATGTGTCTAATAACACTCAACACTAACTATGGAAAATCACATTACCTTGATATGCAAGGCTTTTTTCTAGAGCTGCAAAGAATTAGTCATACGAAAACTTTCTTAAAGTCTGATGCAACAAAGATACTGACGTCTGCCTTCATTCATGGACTACCAAAATGCTCTAATTGTGGGTCTCCCACGTACACTCCTGGATAAAATTTTTAAAAAAGCACAGAATAATGCGGCTCGAATTGTTCTTTGCAAACGCAAATTCGACTATGCTAAAACAGTTCTGAGAGACTTGCATTGGCTGCAGGTCCGCGCTCACATAGAGTATAAAATTGTAACTATGTGCTGTCGCTGCTTACATGACGTGGCACCATCCTATCTCGAAGCGCTCATGACGACTTATGTACCCACAAGTCAACTCTATTCATCTGATAGTTGCAAACTTTCAATACCATGTGATCGCCATGAGACTTACCGAAGGCGCCCTTTCGCATTTGCTGGCAAAACAATTTGGAACACACTTCCTGTCGCTGTTAGAAACAGCCAGACACTGGCTTCTATTAATACATATTTGAAAACACATCCATTTTGCACACAACTTTTGGTGTGATTTTTACTACCCTCTTTTCAAGTTTGCTATTATCTTCTAGATATATTGGATTGTATTGTTTACAGTTGCAAGGGATGAAAGACTTTAAGTGGGTATTCTTGTTATTGTGATGAAGCGTGATTTTCCATTAAATTTATTATTTCTACTAATCATGTGTAATATACTTAAGACATCTTAGTTTAGATCAATCAGTGCATTTATCAAACGAATGTTCATACAACGTGTAGAATTTTGCGCACTAACCAATATGAACTACTTGGGACAGCTTACATTTAGGTCAATCAATGGATGTAAAAACATTTTAATGTGAATTGTATTCATTGTTTAAATGGAGACATTTTTTTAAAATAAATAAAGTCAAATATTTTTTTATTATGTTAAAAACAAATCTTTATTTTTGTCTGATTAATACGTTGTTGAGAACTGAACTGTCACATATATTAATACAGTAAGCTGTTCAAGTGCAACGACTAATTCATACTGTGTGTTGGTCAAGTGCTAAGTTAAACAAAGGCAGTGTGTTGTTAAAGATCTATCTTATATTAAAACAGTGTATAATTCAAGTGTCATTTTATATTAATAAAGTTGTTTGTTCAAGTTTTATGGTATATTAATAAAGTTGTTTGTTCAAGTTTTGTGGTATATTAATAAAGTTGTTTGTTCAAGTTTTATGGTATATTAATAAAGTTGTTTGTTCAAGTTTTATGGTATATTAATAAAGTTGTTTGTTCAAGTTTTATGGTATATTAATAAAGTTGTTTGTTCAAGTTTTATGATATATTAATAAAGTTGTTTGTTCAAGTTTTATGGTATATTAATAAAGTTGTTTGTTCAAGTGTTATGGTATAAAGTTTTTTGTTCAAGTATTATGGTATATTATTACAGAGTGTTGTTCAAGTGTCATGTTATATAAATATATTGTTGTTGCCAGTATCACCAATGTTTGGGAGGAGTCTTTGGGGAGGAGCCATATGTGAGGAGACTTTTGAGAGGAGTCTTTGAGAGCAGATTTTTTCCTCGTATTTAGTAAACTCTCTTCCTAAATAAAAAAACGCAACGTTTTAACATTACCTATTTTCTGATTCAAAATGAGATCGAGTTTCATATCTATTACAAAATTCATTGTTTTATGCAAAAAAACAAACAGCACCTTTTCCAAAAGAAGACACATTGAGAGATACATAATGTGATAAACACAATTAGCATAATGGTATATAGATTGATTGAATATAACTAAAGCAAATTTGTGTTATATACTTTTGTCAGAAAGTAAATGATGTTTATTTTATATCTCATTAAGCATAGTTACAAACATTAATAAAAATCGTTTTTAAACATGTATTTTTTAAATTAACTCTTAACTCAATATACTTGAACAAGAATAGGTAGCGTATTGTACATATTAGTTTAACATAAAAACACTAAATGACGTCATCAATTCTTTATTATTTCTGTATGCTTTGCTCAAAATTTCAGGTTATGTTAAAATGTCTATTTTTAATCACATTTAAAACCTACCCCCAACCTTCCAAATATTAAATAAATACATAAGAGATTTAATTAATTACATTTTGATGTGTATATATATAAATATGTATATCCTATATATAAAATGCATTATATTCAATAGGTAATTGATATATATTGACAACAGACGACACTTCCAGCGTAGTAAATAATTTCGTTTCAATGTCTCATCAAGTCTTTGCCATTGAGCATCAAGTATTAAAATATGTGCAGTTTGAACAGAGTCTGTTGACCATGAAACTGAAAATAAATAAAGATAACAATTTATACAAGGGCGTCCTATTTAAAACTAAAATATAATGAAATATTACATTTTATTTAAAACATGCAGTAATAAGTTGGCAATATAATAAAGGCCATCAGAAAAGGACTAAGCAAGGGAGACAAAATGGTCATTAAAATGTAACTTATATTTTTGAATGCAGGTGCACACAGGAAAAGTAGCAGGTGTCCCAGGAAGTCAAACCACTTTGACTTTGCAACAAAAATGGAAAATATTGACAAGGAGATATTACTTTTAAAAAATGACCAAGAGATGTTGTCAATACAAGTATTGATAATGAGATGTTGTCAAGAGTATTATTGAAATTCAAGTTTATGATGTGCAACACAAGGGCCATGCAAAGCGTCAAATTTTCCATCTACCATTTTTACTTAACAAAATATGCATTCAAACAACACATGTTTGCTTTTTTCAAATCTTTCAGCAGAAAATGTGGTTATTTCAATCTACTTGAACAAGAAGGACTCAGGGGCTGTAATGTTTCCCAAGTTGTTTCAGTCGTGCATGAATGTAGTTAGGGTTAGCTGATGGAAGAGAACAACAGGAAATAATACACACATTGATAGACAAACAAAATAGTGTAGTACAAAGCCGATGGTAGCGAAGACTAAGAAATAATGAACAGTTTGATTGACACATAACATAGTCTGGAAAACTATTTCCTTAATCCTAATGAATTTTACGTACACACTTAAAAATGGTATTTTCTCTATCTCTGTTTTTAACAAATAATGATTTGGAAAAAAATTTTTAGCAGCATTTGATAGTCCATTATGTGTAGTTACATATATTTTCCATATTCTGAATTAGCATTATATTATTGTACGTCCGTCGAGGATCGACGACGACCATCCAGTCGTCTGGTGACTGATGACTGCCGCGGATGACTTTGTTTTTAAAGTGAAGAAGAATTGCGCGGCGTCTACCTCACTCTCTCGTCCGAGCCCACCATATCCAGTCTCAAGACTCTACGTCAAGACGACCAGGGATGGGTTCGGTTGCAGGAATTGTCATTGTTTGCGCCGTACGGGACTCCAACTCCGGGTTTGAATTCAGAGTTTCCTTCTCTTAGATGAGTTGTCGAAAATAGGTTAACGAGTCTCATCCACTCGGGGTGATGTTTTTGCTTGACTAGCCATTTGCTGGACTTGAACACCAGACCACCAACTTGAGGTTTGCTCAGTTTAGACCATTTTGCCACCCAGTCACCATTAGCATTAGTCTATATAATATGCGCATTGCATCAAATTGTTTTTCATATTCCGATATTAATGTTTGACACCAATTTATTAAGTCCAGTCCGTTTGCTGGTGATTAAAATATATCCTCAACATTTCCCCTTGAAATCCCTTTCACTTTCTTAAATAAGAATTGATTTATTCTTCTATATATTCCGCAACTTCCATTGCATTGAAAATTTAAACTAGCTACAGGTGGTGTAAACACATACAATTTCAAATACTACAGTGACCGCATGGTAGGTAAGGATTTTTTAGTACTCGTAACGCAGAAAGATTTTGACACAATGTTGAAACTTCTACTACTACTACACACCACTCCTGGCAATGTAAGTTGTTACGTGATTATTACTCTTTACCTTTAAGTTTATATTATTACACTTTAACTTCATTTTTTTATCTAACTAACATATAGTTTGTACAATAGTTTCTAATATCAAATAAATTTCATTGATGACTCATGACACAAACGTTCTTTAACTTTAACATCGAAATTTTAATAAAACAAGATCAACTCTTTTTTTTAGCACATTTTTTTATGATTGTACAAAAATTATAATTGTTATTTTAACATTTCTAACTTGATTTTGCTGCTTTTGAGAAACTTTTAATTTTGAATTATAAAAGTATTATATATTTTAAGTAATACAGCTAAACCACGCGAACGCATGTTTCCCAAATTTTTACCAAGAGGGCGCATTCTCGTAGCTCGAATTCGATCCTTATTTGTAAGGATTCAATTCCAAAATACTCTCTCTCTCTCTTCCACACACACAGACTTCTCTACCCCCCACTCAAATCATGGGACGTCCAATCTCCCTGTACGCCTATATTATTAGCTGATCCCCGACGTTTAAAAAATATCTATCCTAAATGTAGAGCTATTTTAAATCGTATAATTTATCCCACTTCAGTAGTAATATATAATTTAAATTCCATCATCGCTTCCAATTCTTAACTTAATCAATACAGTACAATACAGCTCTGTTATGTCGACGGCAACGGGGTTAGCAAAAAAGAGTCCAGATAACCGATGGGCATGATAAACGAAAACCAATATGGCGGCAATATATTAGAACGCTTGAAATTTCTTTATTGACATGATATGCCATAATAAATGCAGGTAATTCAGTAAAAACATATTTTAAAAATATATTTCAGATATTTAGAGCAAATTTCAAATATAAAATTGAAACCAGAATCCACTTTGTATCAATAGTACATAATTTAAGCTCT
>CAXITT010001215.1:120441-133802 GCA_964033795.1 Lymnaea stagnalis | reverse complement strand
TCCCAACGTACAGTGGAACCTCTACATGGCACACTTTTATCGTGCAGTTTGAAACAGCTGCAAAAATCGTCAAGTGGAGCGAGGAAGAGAAACTCCTTTATTTGGGGTTTGTTTTGAAGGATTCGGCGGCTGAATTCGCTTTTAGTGAATTAAGTGAAGAAGAGCGAGAGACGTACGAGAAACTTAAAGATGCCCTCGCCAATCGGTTCCAGGACCATAGAGCACCAGCTTTCTTCCAGAATCTGTTGGAAAAACGTACGTTCCTAAGCACAGAAACAAGTGCTGAGTACGCTACCGACATCAAGAAACTGGTGGCGAAAAGTTTTCCAACGGCAGACCAGGCCACACGCGATGCTATTGGTTTTAGGCAGTTTTTACGTGGGCTACAGGATCCTTCAATGGTCACACATGTTGGCACTATGGCCGTCCCTCCAACAGTGGACAATGCGAGAGCAACCCTGGAGCAGTTATTGAATCTGAGAGACAATTTTTGTCTACCGGGAAAGCAAGTAGCATCAATAGCTACTGACAACTTGTCCAGAGAGATCAGCGGCCTGAGAGAGGACTTTAGGGCATTCATCACCTCACAGAGAGGGGCAGTTAACCCGTCAGCTCGAGAAGATGGAAGTTATCGACAGATGGAACCCAGAAGCTTCGAGTGTGATCGAATCGGTCACATTGGCCGTAATTGTCAAAACAGGAGCTTAGGAGGTGAAATTCCTGATCGACTAAAATTGAATCACATTTCATCGAATGATCGAGACATTCGTCCTAGTGCTGTGTTTGTGCCTGTTATAGTGTGTGGTGTTAGGGCAGAATTTCAAATGGACACGGGTGCGGCTGTGACCGTTATTTCAGAGAAAAGATTTTTTTGAAATTCCTCGACGCAGAGACGTAAGATTCATCTCTCACCTGTGAAGCTGCAGACAGCTACTGGAGCACCAATGAATCTATATGGGGTGAGTGACGTAAATTTATTGATTGGAGATAAGGTGTATCCCTGGACGGTATATGTGGCAGCCATTATGGAGGACGGTTACCTCGGTTTTGACTTTTTGGCTCATTATAATTTTTCCTATTCAGTCAGCCAAGGTCTGAATTTGGACGGTCACAATGTGCCCATTGCGGCTAAATTGAGGGTAAATTCGAAAGAGGATAAGAATTGTTCTAGCCCATCAAAACGTGTTAACAATAACCAGTTACCAGCACCAGCCAGTGTGGGAGTAAACATGGTCACTACCCTCAACAAAAGACAGCGTCCTGGTAAAAGCCAGCGGACACGCATGGCTGCTGTCCAGACTAACGGGTTACCCCGTACTGAGATGACCGCGCCGTCGACGAAGCCCAAGAATGTGGGTAGTAAATCAGTCCAGTTGTGTGCAGAGGTCAATTCTAACTGGAAGAAGAGGAAGATAATTCTAGATAGAACAGTGAAAAGACAGAAAAATGACCCCGACGCTAGAGAAGTAAAGCGCCCTTTCAAAGTGGGTGACGTTGTCCGGTATGCAGACTCAACAGACAAAGTGAGTCAAAACCAGAAGGTGAGCACTAATAAGTGGCGCGGTCCACTTGTCATTAGCCGAAAACTACGGCATAACTAGTTTGAGTTAGAAGGAAAGGGAAGGAGGACGTTCACAATTATTAATCATGAACGCCACTGTAAGCTGAGACATGACCCTGACCCGCCAGATTGGAGTAAAGTCAGGGCTTCGACAAGTTCTCCAGGAAAATGGGCATGGGACACTGACAGTTTTCTCAAATATTGAATGTGTTAATTATTTTATGACCTGACAATCTTTTAGATAGACACAAAAGTATATGAAATAATGTGCTCTAATATTTTGTGTAGAGGTACTTGAAATTTAGGTTGGATAAACGACATTATTGCTTAACGATTTCGGTAGAATTTGATTCATGATGCAAAAATTATAGATTTTTGTTTGTAGTGAAATTGTAACATTTTTTTTTATGTTGAAGTTTGAAATGAAGGCTGAAGGTCCGAGGCACTTTAAGCCATTTAGAGACCAGTTATGTAACTGCACCGAGGGTGTTAGTAATGTCGGGACGGCATTGGTTTTGTAAGATGGGGGTAGTGTGGAGAGTTCGGCCGGGGGCGTCTGACTAGGGATTAACGGCCGTCTGACACCGTCTGACAGGTACAGCCGGCGCCAGCTGACCAGGGATCACGATGGACGGATCAATCCATCTGACCAGGGCATTTACCTGGGACGTCTAGACCTGGCGCCTGGACTTGGAGAGGAACTATGGGACGGGGAGGTATAAATAGGGATCTCTGGACGGGACGAGAGGAGAGCGTGGCCGGATGGTAAGAGAAGGCGGCCGGACTGAGAACTAGATAGCAGGGAGTTTTGAGATGAGTGAAAGATTAAGCAAAGTGACAGCCTAATAAAGAACCCGAGTTTAATCATCAAATGTATCACCGGAGTTGTTTCCTTATTGAGTACCAGATCTAGATGAAGTTTGTCAGAGAGTAAGCAAGGTTTCCTTACAGTATATGTGAATAAACAATTCATTTCTATTGAAGTTATTAAGTTCAAGATTTTATGTTAATAAAACGAAGCGTAATAAATTAATTTTAGTAACATTTTTAAGAATAATTTAATTTACTTTTTTATTTTAAATGTTTTTTTAATTAAAAAAATGCTCATCACAAAATCCGAAATGATATTGGCAAAAAAAGTGGCAAGCGAAAACGATTTTTGCCCTATAAAACAACAAACAACAAACAAACAACAAAAAACAAGCAAACAACAAACAAACAATAAACAACAAACAAACAACAAAAACAAAAAACTAACAAACAACAAACAACAAACAAACAACAAACAAACAACAAACAAACAATAAACAACAAGCAAACAACAAGCAAACAACAAACAAACAACAAACAATAAACAAACAACAAACAAATAACAAATAAGCAAACAACAAACAACAAACAAACAACAAACAAACAACAAACAAACAACAAACAAATAAACAAACAACAAACAAACAACACACATCAAAGAAACAAACAACAAACATCAAAGAAACAAACAACAAACAACAAACAAACAACAAATAAACAAACAACAAACAAACAACAAACAATAAACAAACCATCAAAAAAAAACAATCATCAAAGAAACAAAAAACAAACAAACAACAAACAACAAATAAACAACAAACAAACAACAAACAACAAACAAACAACAAACAAACAACAAACAACAAATAAATAACAAACAAACAAAAAACAAACAACAAACAAACAACAAACTAGTTGCAATAAACCTTTTTTTTTAATATACACAATGTATGTTTAAGCTTGAATTAACAATCAGGAAAATATAATACAAACTTTTGAGCTAAGGGCCTTTCTTAAAAAAAAAATTGTAGATGAAAAAGCGGCAAGAAGTAGAAACAAGTTAAAAACTAAAATGATCGCATTTTTTTTTTCTCGAATTTGGATTTTCCAAAATTAAGATTGAAAAATGTGAAAAAAAAGTTATGTATTTTTTTTTTTTAAATAATATAATTTAGAATGTCATGGTATATTACCTACCCTCTACTTTAACAACAATACTGATGGCTTTTTGACTTGTAGCCATCTTTGTTGACTAGGAGTTACATAGAAAGTAATTGTCAATGTAAGCTGTATGACTCAAGTTGTTTGAGAGTTACTCGTGCATCGAGCTCCCCTATGCTCAAATTGATGGAGAGCCACTGATGCTCCTAGCTCCCTATGCTCAAAGTTCTACAATACCTCTGATATCAACTTGCCTTAAGGTCCTCAAATAAAAAACAACACAAGACCCATGCAACCAACATGTTTTAATGTGACCAATGAAACAAAACAACACCATTGTATGGATTTGAGTCTAAATTTTGTAAATTCTTCCACCGTAAAATCGCTCTTGTTAAATAATACCCCCTACCCCCAGTTTGCCCTTGCCGTACAATAACCCGAGTAATCTCTTTTTTATTATTGGATTCCGACGTGCGATGGCTCAAGCAACACCGTGATTCTGCGCCCCCCTCCCTCTCCTCCCCATTATCATTGTTCTGGGTGGTAAGTCAAATCCTTTAGTTTATGCATCAGAAGAAAAAAATTAACAAATCTATGAAGAATGTTATTTTCACTTACTCATGTTGTAAGGAAAAAGAAATAACTATAAAATTAAAAATGAACAAATTCCATTTCATATCTCTCAATATGTATTAACTACTTTATAAAGCATATTTCTATATAAATGATTAAATTTCCATTGATATAACATACGTTTAAGGGCAGAACAAAACATTATTATATGTTATTATATTTTGCAAGAATGTATTAATAAGTTAGTACACAATTGTACAGTTGAGGACTTGGTAGACAGAGGAAATTCCTCTAGCTAATATTAGTTTGTTAGCCTAACATCAGTAAACCAGTCTTACCTTTAAATGATATGTTAAAATAATTGTACCCAGGGTGACAGGAACAGGAGACCCCAACCATAAAGTTGCCACACACTTGGTCACAATCATTGGTCAGATAGCTGGAACATTCATAGATGTCTGGAATAACAGTTGACAGTCAACTATATTGGTATTTGAATTAATATATAACAAGACATATTATTGGCATGTAAAATTAAAATGTTGTGATTTAGTATACCCCAATTGCTTAATGTTAAATTAAAATTTAAACTCACATAATCTAAACGTGTATGTCTTTTACTATTTTCTAATTAATGGTACACATTTTAAATATAATGTCCGATCTAAATGACAAAAATGTTCAGAATAAATAGGACCAAAAATATTCTTAGTTAATTCTTTTTTTTATAAGTTGGTGAACAAAATATTTTATGTTTTTTGCAGGCACTAGTTTTAAATAAAAAAAAGATTAACCTGCCAAAATAATTTACCTTGACATTGTCCATTTTCTTTACTGTATCATTCTAAACATTGACAACTGGCACTGCCAAAACTGTTGACACACATTTTTTACCAGCCTTACAGATGAGGAGTCCAGCAGTACACTGATCTCCATCTCTGTCACAGTGTGTTACTATGGTTACAAAGAACATGGAAATATAGTCACAAACGGTATTCACAATTCTGTCAATTTAAACACATTTTTCATGTATTAAGTAAAAATATTACCTTAGTACACGAAAAACAATATTCAAACTGTTAAACTTACCAGTAAATCCTAGTTTACAGAGGAATTATCTCACAGGGTCACATATGATATTATATATATGCATGTGATATGATATAGCCAATATACCCGGTGTTACAGGGGATTACATTAGGGCCCCGATCACGATAAGACCCAAATAACAATGGGACCCCAATACCATTCTCACCCGGATCCCGGTGCAATCCCTTTTCCCGTTGTGATCCAATTCCCGGTGGGATCCCGTTTTCTTGTAGTTACTATAGCGTGGGGAATCCAGATCCAGGTCGGATCCCGATTCCTTTCAGTGTCTTGATCCCAGTGGGATCCGGATGTCAGTTGATCCCGATGGACTACCGATCCCGTTAGGATACCGTACACTTTTGGATCCTGTTCCACCTAGGCACTCTATTTTACGATGTTATCCCTTTTTCCGATAGGATCCCGATGCTGGTTTGATCGCTTTACCCGATGGGATCATGTTTGGATTGCGTAATCGATGGGTACCAGTTTGATTCTGGTATAGAATTTTGTTTAAACTCTGCTACAGACTAGGAATGCATTATAGATCGAGACATTTAAAATTACTGTGTTGTGTATGTTACGTGAAAGGCTGCATTATTAGATCTCAGAGCTAAATGTACTTGAGTCATAATTGTTTTCAAAAGCAATTAAAACTGAAAACTTAGCTTATCCGGTTTAACCAAGTATATGGCATAAATTTGAATACATTAAAATGTCCGTCACGTCTATTAATTAAACAAGACTAAATAAATATATTTATATGTTATATACGAAAAGAAAATTTCAATTTGATTACCTCAAAAGCTGTAGTTTGTGACTTAATTACTTTTTGCAACATTGATTTCGTATGATTGTAAGCAGACATGATGATATCTGAGTACTTTTAATGCGCTTGTGTCTATGCCATATTAGCATGGGGAAAAACGATTCTTTGCAAGATACTGAATAACCCACTGTTACCACTAACTTTGACTAATTTTGAGTGTAACCAGGTATTAAGCGTATGTTTTCCAAAAATGTTTTTTGTATGATTTCATGCCTATTAATTACATTGTGTTCACAGTTATGAAATGTATTATTTCTTGCATAATAACTATTATTATCTCAAAAACCTAATATCAATTATTTTAAAAATTTTAAATGCATCATTTACGATTTTATGTACTTAAATGTATGTGCATACAGGCACTGCTGTGTGGAACTTTATTGTCTCGGAAATTCCTGGGTTATGATGACCCAACTGTTTAAATGTAGTTTAATTCATGTACTTCTAGACGTTGCTGTGTTGGACGTCATTGTGTCTGACATTCCTGGGTTATGATGACCCACCTTGTTTAACTGTAGTTTAATTCATGTTCTTCTAGACGTTGCTGTGTTGGACGTCATTGTGTCTCACATTCCTGGGTTATGCTGGAGAGATGCCTAAAAGAAACTCTTGCAGAATAAAAAAATAACATGCTATGATAAGTATTGTATTTAGCAATAACATTTTATAAATTCGTTCACTTCCTGTAACTGTGTTTATAAGAAATCAAACTTCCGCAAATAACAATGGCCACCCCTTAAGTTATTAATTTGTCTCTATTTCTTCTCCTATTGTTATCTCTGCTGACTGTTAAGAAAGGCTCTTAAGCAAAAATGTCTTGTACTTTTGTCCTGGTTATTAATTCAAGCTTCCACTTACCTTGTTCTACTATTTCCGTCTTTTTAAGAATTTATTACTGATACCTTTTTTCAAGGGAAACAAATAACTTCACATTTTTAATGTTTTTTTGTGGATACATTATAGTATTTTTATAATATACTTTTTTTGCTGTTGTTACCCAAATTTCATAATGAATATTTTAAGCAAATACTTGTTGTTAAATAATTGAAATTTGTTAATTGTATTTTGTTTATCTTTTGTTTTATGAATATAAAACTTGAAATTTACAACAAAAAATAGGTATAGATATTATAAAATATGCTTAACCACTAGCTCCATGTTTGTGGTATGTTTGATTGATGAAAGTGAAATATTATATCTTTTTATGAGATGTATGTCCCGTTAAATCGGTACCTACTTCTAGGGATTGCATAGAAAATATAATCATATATAAATTTTTTAATGAATCCCATTTTAAATTATGCATTATAAATGCATCCTTCCAAACTCGCGTAACAATAGAGCACCTATTTACACAGTACTATTTTTTCGGACACACTTCCCTGGCCGGGGGAGGAAAATACCAGTTTCCAGAGGCGTAGCTCTGTGGCTGCAGATGGGCATATATCCCTGGACGCAAGCCTAGCTTGGGGGAAGGAGAAAGTTGCACTTTAATAACATTACATTTTTGGCTAATTGGTTTCGTAGATACGCCCTTGGTAGTGGCCTCGAAATCGGGCGATTAATTAAAAATCACGAGATGTATATTTTATTATACATGAATTGAATATTTCTATTATACTTCTTGAACGGAGTAGTACATTTTTTTTAAGTTATTGTAGGAGGCATTATCGCACCCAGTTCCAAACACACATTAAATTCACTTCGTGTGTTGCTTGCCCAGGGTAATCATTGGGCTGAAGGTTATAATCAGCCCCATACTGTAAGAATCAGGGAAGGGGTGTAGAATTTTTTAAGGTGTTATAGACAGTCGGACAAACTCAAAATGCAAGGGTGCATTGCTATGATATAACCTATTACATCACACACACACCATTGCTTTAGCTACACACTTTGCTGGGGCGTTCAAATTTGAAAGCATACCTCACGCTCCCACTCCAAGACAACTTATTTGAAGATAAAATGAGACAATGGAAGTATTTGCTAAACGAGTAAGGCAGGAAAACAGCCGGAAACAAGTCGAAAATGGCGAAATAATTATAATGGTGTCAATGACGACAAGGATTCAACAGATAAAAGATTTTTGCAGATTTTGTATTGGCTGTCAAATTGTGTAATCCATTACAATTATTACTTTAGTTATTTCTCTTTTGGGCATCGATAATCTATGTTTATTGAAAAGAACAAAGCAATGACTGTGTCAGGGGAGTAGATTAATGTTTCTTGATACGAACAAAGCATTGCTAGATCAGGGGAGTCGATCTATGTTTATTGAAAAGAACAAAGCAATTGCTAGGTCTGGGGAATATATCTATGTTTATTGAAACGAACAACGCAACTGCTACGTCAGATGAGTAGATTTATGTTTATTAAAATGAACAAAGCAATTGCTGGGTCAGCGGAGTAGATCAACGTTTATTGACATGAACAAAGCAATTGCTGTGTCAAGGGACTAGATCTATGTTTATTGAAATGAACCAAGCATTCGCTACGCAGGGGGAGTAGATCTATGTTTATTGAAACGAATAAAGCAATTACAAGGTCAGGTGATGGATAAATGTTTTTTGAAACGAACAAAGCAATTGCAGGGTCAGTTGAATAGATCTATGTTTATTGAAAAGAACAAAGCAATGGCTAGGTCAGAGGAGTAGATCTATGTGTTTTGAAACGAAAAAAGCAATTGCCAGGCCAGGGGAGTAGATCAATGTTTATTGAAATGAACTAAGCAATTTCAAAGTCAGCGGAGTAGATCTATGTGTATTGAAATGAACAAACCATTGCTACGTCTTAGGAGTAGATCTATGTTTATTGAAACGAACAAAGCAATTGCTGGGTCAGGGGAATAGATATATTTTGTCACAACCGTTACAACCCTCATACACAAAGCAATAGGATACAAAGAATAGATAGCATGCAAGATAGATTTCTATTACATGTACTGGACTCAAAATGTCATACACAAAAGTCATAAGACAAAAAGAATAAATATTATGCAAGATAGATTTCTATTACATGTACTGGACTCAAAATGTCATACACAAAAGTCATAAGACACAAAGAATAGATATTATGCAAGATAGATTTCTATTACATGCACTGGACTGAATATGTCATACACAAAGGCCATACGACACAAATAATATTATATACATGTAAGATAGATTTCTATTACAAGCACTAGACTGAAAGCGTCATACACACAAACCATAGGACACAAATAATAGATATCATGTCAGATCAATTTCTATTACAATCATTAGACTGAATGCGTCATACACATAAGCCATAGGACAACAAAAAATGTATATATCGTGCAAGATAGATGTGGAATATTTGCCCCGTTGTCTATGTGTATGATTCTCGCTTCTGTTTACATGTCGTGTAAGACTCGTCACACAACAGACGAGGTTGATTCAACAAACGATCAGCTTCAAGGTGTATAAGTCATTTATTAATGACAGCATTACAACAGCAATGCGTTTCACAGTTAAGTGAACATGAATCCAAAATGGTATGGCAATATTCCAATCAACAAAACATATCCCGACCAATCCACTATCTCAAACAATGTCTTGCTGTCGTGAGTCCAACCACAACCGGCTCACCGTGGACATAATACTGCGTCTCTCAACACTCTAACCTCTGTGAACGTACTCCCCCCCCCCCACTCAAAAAGTTGTCTCCCCTTTTATACCCCAAAATCTCATGCCTCCTTCACTCAACTATCATTCGCCTGTGACATGAAAATAGTTCACCATCCGCATTCGTCCTCAATTCAACACACACACACTACCTCATGATTTCATGACCTTGACACAGTAATAACCTATAAATATATTAGCCATCGATTATTTTGAGTATATCTTAATAAATGCATTCCAGTTAATATTCATCTGATGATAAGCCGACATTTCAACATTGTACATGTACACACGGATATGTTCTACGAAAAAGTTAAATACTGTAAACGCAACCTCACTTTTAACGCGATCCGACAATATGGACCCCGATCATCGCGTTAAAGTTAGTTTACACTGTATAAGACATGATAGTCAGACATTGATGGTGAAGCATATTTATTGTGAAATATACTTCTCTCAAAGCTGCTAAAATGAAGTTTTTATGTTAAAAAAAAAGAGATAAAAAAAATATATTTAACTATTTTGAGGACCCGTTGCAAACCTTGTGTTTAAAATAAAATATTAAGTATGTTTGCTAAATATTAGAACAAATGTAAATGTGTTATATCAATTTTTAAAGATATCTACTAAAACATGTTTGTAACAGACCATGTCTGCAATTTTGCAAACGATACCATTAAGACAGGGAGGTGTCATGAGTCGTATAGCGAACTCCATTAACTATCATTATTTCACAGGAAAAGAGAATAAACTATATGTTTGTAGTAATTGAGATGCACGTTTCGGGTGATGAGGGCAGTACCTCTTAAGTCGAAAAGAAGATACAACGTGTTCTACTTACTGTCATGTGAATTATTTCCATCATGTTGTGGAGTATTATATATTATGTATGAGATATTTGCATTCTGGATTTGTTACTTGGATATCAATACACGACGTATTATTATCACTGTCTTCTTCTTCTTCTATATTTTGAGGGCCCACAATCAATGAATTGATCATTCTGGCTCCTATGTTTCAGAGGAGTTTGCGATGTTACTGTGCTTGGGTTTCAATGGGATGCTTCACTGGTTGCAAGGGTGATTCAGCAGTGGTGTTACGAACAGGGTATTGGAATACAGGAGGCAATAGACACAAATGTGTCGAGTGTAGGCACTTCAACCGTTACTTTTGGAAGCTTGTTCCAGTCCCCTATTGTCTTCGGCAGAAATGTGGAGCTCCTGTACTTTGTTCTTGTTTTTACCAGCCGGAACTGTCTGTCGTGGCTTCGTCGCAGTCTAGGGGGAAGATGAACGAGTTTCTGTTTGATTCCGGAGCAGTGGACCAGCCCATTTTTTATCTTGTACAACATGGTGAGGTGCTTCTGTAACGGTTCATGACAAAGCGTGCTGCTCGTCACTGGACAGCCTCCAACCTGTCAATGCTTTTCTTAAAACGAATTTAAATATGAATTAAATATTGATTAATGTTTCAGTTAATCCAATTCATTGTTCAGTTTTTTAAAAGCTTTTTTAAGAGCAAAACAAGAGATACTTTTTTTCAAGGGAAACAATAATTTCATTTTTAACAAAAAAACTTATGACTTAAAATTAAGTATAATGTGTAAGATGTTTTTTTTATTTTTGTTATGAATGTGTAATTTTTTAAATTATTTCAATAAGCAATAAATAATTTATCCCTTCAAATAAATAAAAATTAAATTAACTTTTATATCATAAGTGTTTTTTACAAAACTACAACATTTCAAAATTAAGTTTTATTTATTTTAAACAACGTATGCTTTACCATCTCAGTTTTTCTACAGATTGATAGACCGATTGAATTTTTCAATTGGTAGCCCACGTTATATCAATCCCTACCCTTAGGGATACCACGGCAACAAACACGAAAGAAGGCCAACAATTTCAACTAACACATATGACACATTGTTCTTCATTTTTCATAAAAGTTAAGAGTAAACAATAAAAAAAAAAAGTTAGATTAACTTATTTATAAAAATACTACCGAAAATATCTGGAATTCGATCCCAACACTGTCTATCCTCATCCTCCCAACCAATACATGTATACACAATAATTTTCATATTTATTATTATTTTTATGTTTAGCTAGTGTCCGTCAAGCCCTGGCGAAGATTTTAATTTCGCAAGACGATTATCCACAAGTTCTGAAATTATTCTTCTAGGAATCACATTTTTGAGCATCATTTTGTTCTGCGCCCTGGGTACAGTTTCCTCACTCACTCTTACCAGAAAACATAGTTAGAAGTGATCACTTAAATACGATTGATAATAAATAATATAAACACATTTTTTTCAGAGTTCCATCTTTTAGATGAGTTGCCATCCAATGCTAACGAGTCCAATCCACCAGGGGTGCTGGTGGTGTTTTTGCTTGTCGGTCTCTGGCTGGAATTGAACTACAGACCACCAACTTGAGATACGCTCAGTTTAGACCACTCGGCCACCCAGCACTCTGAAATCAGACCCGGAGATGGAGTCCCCAAAGGCGGATACAGGCAAAAGGTATTGCGCCAGAATCGGGTTCAGAAAGGGATTGGGACTCATTAGAATTAGGGTCTTAACCGGATAGGGATCCTAATGCAATTCCGTACAAAGAGATCATTAACATATAACTATTGGTAGCTTTTTACTTATTTTAATGTTTTTTTTCTCTTTATCCTCATGACCAAATAAATGACCAGAGTACATGTTGTATTGTGACCCAATAAATGACCAGAGTACATGTTGTATTGTGACCCAATAAATGACCAGAGTACATGTTGTATTGTGACCCAATAAATGACCAGAGTACATGTTGTATTGTGACCCAATAAATGACCAGAGTACATGTTGTATTGTGACCCAATAAATGACCAGAGTACATGTTGTATTGTGACCCAATAAATGACCAGAGTACATGTTGTATTGTGACCCAATAAATGACCAGAGTACATGTTGCATTGTGACCCAATAAATGACCAGAGTACATGTTGTATTGTGACCCAATAAATGACCATTATAACCCTATGTCCTTCTAACATAACTAAAATGTTACTTTATGACATGGGCCAAGACACCTATTGGATTTGGATCCCCACGAACTATGGATTCCCCTTGGATACGGAGCCACAAAGGGATTCTATCTAAAACGGGATCATGCCGGGTAAAGGCATTTCGCCGGAATCGGGTTCAGAATGGGATGGGACTCATTAGAATTGGGATCTTACCAGGATCGGGGTCCTAATGCAATTCCGTACAAAGAGATCCATAACATATAACTATTGGTAACGTTTCGCTTATTTTAATGTTTTTCATTCTTTATCATCATGACAAAATAAATGACCAGAGTACATGTTGTATTGTGACCCAATAAATGACCAGAGTACATGTTGTATTGTGACCCAATAAATGACCAGACTACATGTTGTATTGTGACCCAATAAATGCCCAGAGTACATGTTGTATTGTGACCCAATAAATGCCCAGAGTACATGTTGTATTGTGACCCAATAAATGACCAGAGTACATGTTGCATTGTGACCCAATAAATGACCAGAGTACATGTTGTATTGTGACCCAATAAATGACCAGAGTACATGTTGTATTGTGACCCAATAAATGACCAGAGTACATGTTGTATTGTGACCCAATAAATGACCAGAGTACATGTTGTATTGTGACCCAATAAATGACCAGAGT
>CAXITT010001215.1:99973-115389 GCA_964033795.1 Lymnaea stagnalis | reverse complement strand
GGGGGGGGGACACTTGTGACTACGGGGAAGGAGGATATGAGGGGTGGGGCTTTAATTGATAATATCAGCCTTCCTGGATGTTCATTGCTATCCTTACGGTTAGGAATCGAACTCAAGTGCACTACCACTTGTAATCTTAAATCGTCTGCTAAAGAGACAACCAACGGTCGCAGCACTGGTTAAGCATAATTTGTTCTATATAAATTGGCATTAAAATTAAAACTTTGTAGTTTTGTAAAAAAAATATTTATGATATAAAAAAATTTTGTTTTTAAATTTGAGGTCACATAATTAATGCTGTTTGGAATGTTTAACACAAAAAAACTCATTAATTACAAAAATAAGCCTAATTCTAGCAAAACACTGAATTTTATGTTATAAAACTTCATTTAAAAAAATTCAACGCAATTGTTTCCCTTGAAGAAGTAAATTTCTTTCTTTATTTTAAAAAAAAACAAAAACTCCTAAATACTGAAAGATGAATTGATATATCAAAAATGTAAATTATAATTTAATTGACATTTTAAATTGGTAGTAAGGCAGCTCCAGCTGTCTTTGCAATTTAATTTTTTTTTAAACTTTTGTAAGGTTTGTGTTATTATGTTACACAATAAAACTCACAAGGATAGCCACACATGTCAACCCCAGTGAACTCACAAGGATAGCAACACATGTCAACAAAAGTGAACTCATAAGGACGCCCAGGAATTGCTTATTAATATAATTAAATTTTAAGAAAGCTTGATTTTTTTCTTGTTGGTCTTAAAGAAATAATTGGTGTGTCAACATTTTAATTGTTCGGTCAGAAAATTATGGTAAACGTTAGTTTAGGTTAGTACTAAATGTTTACTCAGATTATTTAGTCATTGTGCGCTTGTCTGCAAAATTTTCTAAAATGGTACACTCAATTTACTATAATTCTTTTGGGGCTTGAGAACTAACTATTTGTATTGCATATGAGTTAGATAATTTCTAACAGATCTAATGCATGTGTTGATCAACGACCAGAATTGCGTGGGTTAAATTTTGAAAATCCATGCATCTCACATATACAGATGCATGCTGCCTGCTCATACGCCGAAAATATATCTAATTTATTTAGGTACGCACCAGACAAACATGTTGTCTTTACAATTTTTTCGAAATTGAAATTTAAACTTAAATACCTGTTTTTTCTTTGAATTGCAAGGCAGTCCATGTAGGGTTCTTGCTAGTTAAGGAGGGGGGGGGGACACTTGTGACTACGGGGAAGGAGGATATGAGGGGTGGGGCTTTAATTGATAATATCAGCCTTCCTGGATGTTCATTGCTATCCTTACGGTTAGGAATCGAACTCAAGTGCACTACCACTTGTAATCTTAAATTGTCTTCTAAAAAAACAACTAATATACCTAGCACTGGTTAAGCAGAATTTGTTCTATATAAATTCGCATTAAAATTAAAACTTTGTAGTTTTGTAAAAAAAATATTTATGATATACAAAATTTTTGTTTTTAAATTTGAGGTTAGATAATTAATGCTGTTTGGAATGTTTGACACAAAAAACTCATTAATTACAAAAATAAGCCTAATTCTATCAAAACTCTGAATTTTATGTTATAAAACTTTATTTAAAAAATTCAACGCAATTGTTTCCCTTGAAAAAGTAAATTTCTTTCTTTCTTTAAAAAAAAACAAAAACTCCTAAATACTGAAAGATGAATTGATATATCAAAAAAGTAAATTATAATTTAATTGACATTTTAAATTGGTAGTAAGGCAGCTCCAGCTGTCTTTGCAATTTAATTTTTTTTAAAACTTTTGTAAGGTTTGTGTTATTATGTTACACAATAAAACTCACAAGGATAGCCACACATGTCAACCCCAGTGAACTCACAAGGATAGCAACACATGTCAACAAAAGTGAACTCATAAGGACGCCCAGGAATTGCTTATTAATATAATTAAATTTTAAGAAAGCTTGATTTTTTTCTTGTTGGTCGCTCCCCAAAATTCGTGCATTTTGTTTTGTCCCAGCTCAATTCTCGCAAATCATTAGACACGTGTTTTTTTGTTTTTTTTTTAATTCGTCCATTTATCAATAAGGTAGACATCATAACAAAGGAATGGCAGAGACAAGAACGTCTCTCACAACTGTGTTCAGAAGTACTTTGATGAAACTACAGTATAACAAGGTGGTTCATCTTAACCAAAGAATGGCAGAGACAAGAACGTTATCACAGCTGTGCCCAGAAGTACATTGATATACCTACAGTGAAACAACGTGGCTCATCTTAACCAAAGAATGGAAGAGATATCACAGCTGTGTCCAAAAGTACATTGATTAAATTACAATGAAACAACGTGGCTCATCTTAACCAAAGAATGGCACAGACAAGAACGTCCCTCACAGCTGTGTCCAGAAGTACGTTGATGAAACTACAGTGAAACAAGGTGGCTCATCTTAACCAAAGAAAGGCAAAGACAAGAACGTCCATCACAGCTGTGTCCAGAAGTGCTTCGATGAAACTACAATGAAACAAGGTTGCTCATCTTAACCAAAAAATTGCAGAGTCAAGAACGTCTATTACAACAGTGTCCAAAAGTACATTGATGAATTTACAGTGAAACAAAGTGGCTCATCTTAGCCAAAGAATTGCAGAGACATGAACGTCCTTCACAGCTGCGTCTAGAAGTGCATGGATTAAACGACTGTAAAAAACATAGGTCATCTTGACCCAGGACTATCATCGACCTCAATGTCTAGAAGAACATTAATTAATATAAGTGAAAATTATAAAAAAAATATATTTAATAAATATGGACCTTATATTTCATCTGCAAGAAATAAAACATTTTATTTGTCTTTGAAAATCTTTTAGAATGTATGAAATAATAGTTAATATGCAGAAAAAAAGTATTTTAATACGTATGAAAGAAAGCAATAATAAGCATGAAATCATACATATGACTCCATGAGTTACTACACCAGATGCCAGAGTGAAATGACCACGCTAGATGACACCGTGATTTGACCACCCCAGATGACACCGTGAGTTGACTCCGCCAGATGCCACCGTGAGTTGACTCCGCCAGATGCCACCACGAGTTGACCACGCAAGATGCCACCGTGAGTTGACCACGCCAGATTCCACCGAAAGTTGACCACGCCAGATGCCACCGTGGGTTGACCACGCCAGATGCCACCGTGAGTTGACCACGATATGCCACCACGAGTTGACCACGCAAGATGCCACCGTGAGTTGACCACGCCAGATGCCACCGTGAGTTTACCACAACAGATGCCACCGTGTGTTGACCATGCCAGATGCCACCTTGAGTTAACAACACCAGATGCCAGCATGAGTTGACCACGCCAGATGACACCGTGGGTTGACCACGCAAGATTCCACGGCGGGTTGACCGTGCTAGATGCTGCCAGAGGCCACCATGAGTTGACCACGCCAGATGCCACCGTGAGTTGACAATGCCAGATGCCATCGTGAGTTGACCATAGCAGATGCCACCGTCAGTTAACAACACCAGATGCCAGCGTGAGTTGACGACGCCAGATGCCAACGTGGGTTGACCACGCCAGATGCCACCATGAGTTGACCACGCCAGATGCCACCGTGAGTTGACCACGCCAGATGCCATCGTGAGTTGACCATAGCAGATGCCACCGTCAGTTAACAACACCAGATGCCAGCGTGAGTTGACGACGCCAGATGCCAACGTGGGTTGACCACGCCAGATGCCACGGCGGGTTGACCGCCCCAGATGCCACCGTAAACCGACCACGCCAGATGCCACCATGAGTTTACCCCGCCAGATGCCAACGTGAGTTGACCACGCAAGATGCCACAATGAGTTGACCATGCCAGATGCCATCGTGAGTTGGCCACACCAGATGCCACCGTGGGTTGACCACGCCAGATGCCACGGCGGGTTGACCGCGCCATATGCCACCGTAAACTGACCACGCCAGATGCCACCTTGAGTTTACCACGCCAGATGCCCCCGTGAATTGACCTAGCCAGATGCCACCATGGGTTGACCACGCCAGATGCCACTGAGAGTTGACCACGCCAGATGCTACCATGAGTTGACCACGCCAAATGCCACCATGAGTTGACCACGCAAGATGCAACCGTGAGTTGACCACGCCAGATGCCACCGTGAGTTGACCACGCCAGATGCCACCGTGAGTTGACCACGCCAGATGCCACCATGAGTTGACCACGCCAGATGCCACCATGAGTTGACCACACCAGATGCCACCATGAGTTGACCACGCAAGATGCCACCATGAGTTGACCACTCAAGATGCCACCATGAGTTGACCACGCATGATGCCACCATGAGTTTACCACGCCAGATGCCACCGTGAGTTGACCACGCCAGATGCCACCGTGAGCTGACCACGCCAGATGCCACCCTGAGTTGACCACGCCAGATGCCACGGTGAGTTGACCACGCCAGATGCCACTGTGAGTTGACCACGCCAGATGCCACCGTGAGTTAACCACGCCAGATGCCACCGTGAGTTGACCACGCCAGATGCCATCCTGAGTTGACCACGCCAGATGCCACGTTGAGTTGACAACGCCAGATGCCACTCTAAGTTGACCACGCCAGATTCCACAATGAGTTGATCACGCCAGATGACACCGTGAGTTGACCACGCCAGATGCCACCGTGCGTCGACCACAGCGGTTGACGATGAAACTTTAGTTTTGCCGGCTGTGTTATATTCCAATTATTGTTTATTATCCGTAAAAATAATTAATTACTTAGTGCAGTGACACCATGTAATAATAACCAATTGATTTTTTCAATTGATAATAATGTACTTATATAGTATGTGCACTCATCTCTGAGCTTTAGTGAGATTTACAAAGATACTTTAAAATTAGATTGTTCTTAATATTTCATATAATTTAACAATCGATAAACCTGGATAAATTGCACCAAATGTGTTAAACATGAAAATATTAGAAGTAATGATGGTTCACTTAGTATTTAAAAATCTCATATCTTGTTAACAAATACATTTTTACTCTGGCAACACATGTAGTTTATTCAGTATACAATTGTTATATTTAATTTATTTTAAAATAAGTGAATTTTTAAAACCAAACATTTGCAATATGTAATCCCTATTCTCAATTCCAACACAGCTGACAAGAGAGTGCAACAAACAAATACACATAAAGAAATATAAAGACATATTATTATTTGAGATAAATTTTTTTTTTTGACATAATAGTTTATTAAATATATATATACATATATATATATATATATAATAATAATAACAATTCATGGGACATAAAAATCACTTTTATTTCTTTTTGGTTTTTTGATTTAACTCAGGATACGTTTCGACATTTTAATATAATTTTGTTATGAATATTTTTTTTACAAAATAAAATAAAACGTGTTATAACTATTTAATGTAAAACATTTTACATGCATTTATTTATTATCTTGCGAATTACATAGACAAAACTTATTACTTTAATTTTTTTAATTTACCTTTAAATTATGTAAATTTTGCTTAACCAGCGTTCCTTCCTCACTTTGAGGTTTGAAGTGAATTTTAATGACTTTATCAAAGCTGTTATTCACTTGAATTCGATCCCCTATTTCAGGATGCAACGTTTATGAGTACTGAGTAGGCTGCATATCATAGTCCCTGCAGTTTTGATAAATGATAATATTCTATTGTTAATTCAATAATTATGGTGCACATTAATTTAATGTCGTAATTTTTTAAACACTTGTACGTGTCTCTTATATTGCAATATACTTTTTTTTTCTTTATATTAAATTCGCTTATGTTTGTTGCTGGCTGGCATAATCTTCGGACGGCTAATTGACTAACTACCAATTAAACTTTAGATCTGAAACTTTGCACTGATACCTTAGGCCCATGACAACAGTTTCTGAAATATTTTAGCCCAATCTGCAACTTCACGCTCGAAAAATATGTTTTTCCATTATTTAAAAGTAACATGAAAATAAATTCCCGATATCTGCTAAACGAAATACTCTCAACCTCTCTTCATATATATATATACGCAGTCTAGTATATTAAAATAGAAATGAAACAATCAATAATAATATACCACAAAAAATAAAAAATTCAACATTGCAAAAAACTATATACGAGAATACACATACTAAATCTTTAATACCTAACTATCATAAAAAACACAGGCTATAACACATCTACAAGATAATACAAATAATATTGAAATCATAATTACATAAATAATAATTAAAAAAATATATTTCCTTTCACATCTTATTCTATATCGATTGATTTAAACACAACGAATTATATAATTCTATGAGTTTCTTAAAATTGTATGTAATTATATATTATTTAACGTTGTTTTTTTTTTAAATCCTTGAAAGTTTTCAATTAATTTTGAAGATTCTACAAAGTATTTTACGGTTAAAAATCCAAATCTCTACAAGCAATTTTATGTGTAAATTGTTTAATCTTGGCATAAGTGGTAAACGTCGAATTGTAGGCAAAACAGGGTAAACAAAGGCTCTTTTGGCATAACATGGTACACATTTGCTCTGTTGGCATAACATTGTACACATAGGCTCTGTTGGCATACCATGGTAAATAAAGATTTTGTTGGCATTACGTTGTTTACATAAAACTATTTGGCATAACGTGGTAAACATATGGTTTGTTGTCTTAACGTGGTAAACGTTGGTTTTAGTGTCTTAACGATTTAAACATATGTTTTGTTGTGAGACTACTTTTATTTCTAGGTACATGGGGATAAGTCTTGTATAAGTTTATCGCCTTCTTGTCTCTAGGGATACCTTTGCATGATTCGATGACCTGCCTGTTTCTAGAGATAACTCTCATATGATACTATCACCTGCGTGTATCTAGGGGTAACTCTTGTATGACTCTATCACCTGCTAGTGGTAATGCTCATCAACCCAGCTGTAAAGTTGCGGTGATTTCTCACACTCTGGCAAATACGGCAATATGCAACCAGACTTTATATTGATAGGACATGATACAAATATTCAATATATCTCATATAACTTTCAAAAGAAAACGAATTTAGACCGAAACATTGGCAGTGAAAAGTGCTTTGAATACAAAAATCCTACATATATATCACTGTATTAATTAGTCTTTAACACATCAACATCAAATGGAAATAGAACCTTATTATTCTTCACCACACAAACAAACAATGTAAAGATAAGCTTATGTGTCTTCGCCACACAAACAACCAATGTAAAGATAGGCTTATTAGTCTTCACCACACAAACAACCAATGTAAAGATAACCATATTAGTCTTTACCACGCAAACAACCAATGTAAAGATAAGCGTATTAGTCTTTACCACACAACCAATGCAAAGATAAGCTTATTTGTCTTCACCACACAAACAACCAATGTAAAGATAACCTTATTAGTCTTCACCAAACAAACAACCAATCTAAAGATAACCTTATTAGTCTTCACCACACAAACAACCATTGTGTAGATACGCTTAATAGTCTTCACCACACAAACAACCAATGTAAAGATAACCTCATTAGTCTTCACCACACAAACAGAAACAACCAATGTAAAGATAACCTTATTAGTCTTCACCATACAAACAACAATTGTAAAGAAAACCTAATTAGTCTTTGCCACACAAACAACCAATGTAAAGATAAGCTTATGTGTCTTCACAACACAAACATTAAATGTATAGATAACATTATTAGTCTTCACCCCAGTCAGCTCAAAATTGGCTGGCTGCGTTTTGGTTGCGCACATATATCTCTCAAACAAAAATAAAATTTGTATTATCAAATAAAACATTTTAAAATATACTATTACCAAAAAGGTGTGTTCAATAACAAACATCTCACAGCTTCATTACTATTCTTAGGAATGAAGAATGTTTAGATAAATTAATCTCAAATTGGGCAACGAGTGTCACATTTTAGAGTGGGCCCTTGAGATATCGAGGAGGAGTAAGATGAAGAGGTTTGTTAAATATTATATCGTAGATGTAAACGAGAGAGAGGGGGTGGGGGGCATTGTCGGCATTAAATAAAAGCAACATCGTCATACTGATGACACAAATAATTATTTAAAATAAAAAAATAATCAGGAACAATTAATAGAAGGACATATTTTATATAACATGCTCACTTATCATGGACAGTATCTTGCATGTTTGCTTGGTGAACTTATCATTCATTTTTATGTTGCATCCCTAAAGGAAGGGATCGAATTAGAACGCAAGCTCGAGTTCCATGTTACGGTCAACTTTGAACCCTCTTGTTAATCTTTTGAATTAAAATTAAATTTATTGTATAAATGTTATCTCATTGTTTCCTTAAAACAACCTAAGAATGTGAGAAAAAATACAATTTCGGTTTGAAGACAATTTTTTTATAAATCTTTTATTGCAAATTTTTCATTTTAACAATTTGTTTACAAATTAAAATATGTCCCACATAATCTAAGATATAAATCTCTCTACATATAAATTCATAAAAACATAAATAATAATTTCCCTTTCAAGCAATTTTGTTTGCATTTCCTTTTCTACTTTTGTTTTTAATATGTAAGAAAAGAAATTCAATAAAATTGACTTATGCAACAGCAATAAACAGCATTTGTGAGAACTCTGATTTATTATATTTAGTAATTTTTGTGTGTGCAAAAGCGTGTTTAAAAAAAAAAAATAGTGTTATTTATTATTAATGTTACAATCTTTGGATTAGTTCAGACAGTGCTGTAAACGTACATAGTGAGTTGTGAGACAACGAAGTCTATCGTTTTACCTCAAAACTTTTCATACTTTAAATATATTTAAAATGAACATGTACATTATATTTTTTTAATCTCAATTATCACATCGTTTAAATATTGTTTAGTATATATTGTGTATTGCCATTAAGTACATCTTGTTTTCTTGAGTTTTAAAGACAGACACATTGTGGTCAATTTGTTATTTAGTTATCTTAGAACTTCGTTACATCTTAAAGAATGTGAAGAAAGTTAGTTAAAAACTCTAACCGTGATCATCTATTTACCCACCCGGTAGGCTACTACCAATATATTTAATTTAATTAT
Source organism: Lymnaea stagnalis (assembly GCA_964033795.1). Classification (NCBI taxonomy): domain Eukaryota; kingdom Metazoa; phylum Mollusca; class Gastropoda; family Lymnaeidae; genus Lymnaea; species Lymnaea stagnalis. The sequence continues at coordinate 106,285 of CAXITT010001215.1, read as the reverse complement.
AGATACATAATGCACTCTTATTGATTTCCCAGCTAAGTAGATTTGTACAAGAACAGTAAGAGTTAAAGAGATAAAGGGACGCATTATATTACAGGGGCGTAGCTAAGATTGGTGACACCGAGTGTTGTAAACTAATGGTGTAATCCCTTAAGCTCCGCCTGACCTACATGATAAATTTTTTCTTGTTTAAATCGATTTACAATCTAACAATGACAAGTTCAAAATAATTGTAGGTCATGAAGTAAATATATGTAGGAACTGTATCAACGTTAAGTAATGGATTTTTAAAATTAAATTTACTTTATTTAAAATTGTCCTTTCCTGGTCTTCAAAGCTGCAAATTGTCAATAACTTGATCAAAATAAATATCCTTCACCGTATCACCTTCAACTGATAGCAGAACCAGAACAGAAAGTCGTAACAATTTCATTGATGATGTTAAATATTTATTCTGTTATTCTCATCTGAAACTTTACTCAACTCTCTACCGACATTCCATAACTGTCTGATTTTAAAATGTACCAAGTGACAGCGCTTTTCGTGCAGAAACAATCGTATGACATTCATATTTATCCACACGTGTTCATGAATAGTAAGAGTAAAGCTTTTAGTCTTCAGATTTTTGCTGTGTAAGTATAACTTCTAGTTTCACAACAACACAGTCATTCTTTGTCTTTTTACTGACACTATTATCTAACATCACTACAACACAGCCATGCATGATCTCATTACTGAAACCATTGTCTAACTTCACTACAACAGAGCCATAATTAATCTCATTATTGAAACCATTATCTAACTTCACAACACAGCCATACATGTCTCATTACTGACAACAGAGATGTTTTTTTCAATATCTTGCATAGTATCATTTGTCTAAACTATTCACTTTGTACAAACAAACGGTAAATGTAATGTGCCATGGATACCTGAGACTTGCGTGTTTGAATATATTTCTGTCTGAACAGCTGTCATCCTACAAACGATTTTATAACATGTTTTTTATCTCCATCGGCTTCGGGAGCTGTGAATGAATGATACCTTCACTAAAGAATGTAATCGTATTACAATAACGACTTTGGGGCTGCTAGGTCATGGGCAAAGTACTTTTAACAAATCTAACTATTGTGGGTGGGAAGACTTTAATGTCGATTCTCTCTGGCCGTTGTCACACGTAGGGGAGTGCATGAATTCAAGTATGTAAAAAGCAGTCTTTGACTCGCGTTAGAGCGTCGTGAGGCTTAGTTTTTCCTAGGGTGAAGGCAGAATTCAAATACGTTCTATGGGAGACAGTACAACTGGGGGGGGGGGTGGGGGCGTCATCGAAAGAAATTTAGGGAACGAGGGAGTGTCACCAAATTGAGTTACTTTACTGACCACCAACTGCAGTCCTTACAAGAATCATCGTTCATGTGTTTTAAGACTTTGACTAAGACATAGCGTGTACAAGATTTCCCCAGTTAGCCATGGTTTTTTATGTACAAGTTGTTTAGACGTTTGTGTTATTGGCGTGCTTGGTATGTTAGGTTAATGACTAAGTTATTTTTAAAGAATACAGTAAGTAGTTAGGTTGAACTCTGCAGATATCATATAGTGTAGTTGATTTCTTTTAAATAGTCATAGTAATATTGTGCATTTATTTTAGACTATTTTAGTTGAGATAAATCATTGCAATTGTTTGGCATTATTAACAGTATACGGACGCCAACACAAAGCGACGAAAGATCCAGATAAAATCCTTGTGGATAGAAAAGACCCATTAAGTAGAAGAGAAGCGAGCGACGCAAGACTGAATTATAAAGAGTTGTAAGCTTACGTTAGAATTGTTTGTATTGTGCCAGCCTTGTGTTTTGCATATAGTTACATGTATGGGTGTGACGAAATGTAAAAATTTACATTTAATCACACCAACCTACTCAGAAAGTCAGGACGAGTTATTTTCCCTGATCACTGTCCACCTCACACGAAGTCAATGAACTGTTGCAAATTAAAACCAAGGTAAAGGTCAATGAATCTAGTCTAGACAGCCATGACTCATTTAGAGTGAGCTAACGTTTTACGTCACTCAACAAATTATTGAGAGCATTGGAATCGATATCACGTGGTAGTGATCGTCCAATAAGCAGTTAGAAAAGGATCAGTATAAAAGCCAGTGCATAACTAAAATCAGTTTTTCTAGTGATCGACTCTCAAGCAAGTAGTCTCCTTAGAGCACCACAAAGTTTGCTTTTTCTAAAACCTAGTGAGTGGACCATCATTTCGATTTTATTTCCTAATATTTTAAGACACATTAAATGTTATTTTATTTCGTAAAATTAACAACGCACTAAAAGATCCACAAGAAAAAAAAAACCCACCCACAAATCATGTTTGTGTTTTTCAGATCAATGTACTTACCGTGTCATTCTGTCATCCTTTTCTTGTGTTTTTCTTTCATAACTTTCAAACCCATATAAAGTGCTCAAGACAATTTTTTAGTAGTTGCTTTAAATTTATGTGTTATTTAATAATAATAATATATAAACTTTTTTCTAAAATAAAAGAGAACAAATATTTTTTGCGACTTTAAATTCAGTTGATTTCCGTAAAATAATAGAGAATAATTACGCTCGTTTTTATAATCCGAAAGTATTTAATTTATGTTTGTTCTGTGGTCATCTTAGCTCATTCTTATATAAATATTTGTTAACAGAAGTCACAGTAAACATTAAATTAATTTATTGTTATTAAATTTTAAATTACAAAACAAAAATCTCGAATTTGTTTCTTACTTGTAAGAAATCCAACGCCATGATACTGTCTTCTATCTCACCGACTACCCTCTACCTCTTCCCTAAAGACGTGTCACGCCGTATAAAAATAGTATTTCCATATTACAGTTTCGAATCACAGTATTTGTTATTCTTACATGGGCTGAAATATTATGTAGTTTTTAAACATGTTATATCCTTTAGACTTCATCACAGTGGCTGAGGTATTTTAAAGTGTTTAAACATGTTATCTCCTATAGAATTTAAATCAGTGCCTTAAGTATGTTGTAGTGTTTAAAACAGATTATCTTCTTTAGACGTCAAATCAGGTAAAGCCATTGATAAGCCATGTCATCCAAGTATAACAAATAACTCATTGTTAAGCTTTTTTTTAAAAGTTTATTTCATAGAACAGTTTATGAAGATCGTAATAAAAAAGATGAACACACATGAAGCTTTTGAAATATTTATTGACTGCAAATATTGACCAGTTGCCTTTTTTTTTTGTTTTTTGTTTTTTTGGTTAATTTTTTGTTTGTTACCAGAGACGCTCTTATTTGTATGGCTTCCTCTCAATGTTTATATATGAAACCAATTACATTGCCAATAAAATACCGCCAAAGTCAATTTTAGCCCCCATAACTAGTTACGTAATGCCCCCATTTTCTCATTTCTGTTGATTACTTTGCATGATTCACTTTCTACCCCAAGAGTACTAGCTATTACAAATCTAATTAATCAAAATATTAATCAAATATTTTAAATATTGTTAGAATTGATCATATATTTCAATTGATATTTCAGACATAATTTCAATTAAAGATGTATAGAGACACAAGACTCGTAGCGGACATCATAAGAACATGTTCAGACAGACGCCAAGTGGTAGAGACCATGAGAACATGTTAAGACATCTGACCAAGCGGCAGACAGCGTGACATCATGTTGAGACACAATCCAAATAACAGACACATGAGATCATATTGAGACTCTAGCAAAGTAGCAGACAGTGGGACGACATCTTAAGACACGAACAAAGTGCTAGAAACCATAAGAATATGGTGAGACTTGAGGCAAATGTCAGGCAGATTTGGAACATGTTGAGACACTACTAAAGTGGCGGACATCATGAGAACATTTGGAGAAATGAGCCAATGGGCAGACAGCAGATAAAAATGTTGAGACATGAGCCAACTGCCAGATAGCATGAAAACATGTTGAAAAAAGGAGCCACTTGTCAGACAGAATGAATTATAATTAGACCTGAGCCAAGTTCAGACAGAATGAAAACGTGTTGAAAAAGTGAGCCACGTGTCAGACAGAATGAAACATGTTGAAACCTGAGCCAAGTTCAGAGAGAATGAAAACATGTTGAAAATATGAGCCACGTGTCAGACATAATGAAACATGTTGAGACCTGAGCCAAGTTCAGACAGAATGAAAACATTTGGAGACTTGAGCCAAGTTCAGACTGCATGAAAACATGTTGAGACATGAGCCACGTGTCAGAGAGAATAAAACTTGTTGAGACCTGAGCCAAGTTCAGACAGAATGAAAATATTTGGATCCTTCAGCCAAGTTCAGACTGCATGAAAACATGTTGAGACATGAGCCACGTGTCAGACAGAATAAAACTTGTTGAGACCTGAGCCAAGTTAAGACATAATGAAAACATTTGGAGACTTGAGCCTAGTTCAGGCTGCATGAAAACATGTTGAGACATGAGCCAACTGTATTGTTCTTTCTGCGGCTCACTTCGACATGGTTTAGTGTTGTGATCAAGGCGACAATCAGTCAGTTGATGATTTGTATGACAAATCGTCACTCAACTTGAACGTTGTTTGGAAATCACAGGGGAGAGAACAGATTCTGGAAAAAAGTATTTTACCTAATTTAACAGTTTCGTATCATTTCGTGCTTACCATTATTACTTTGTTTTTAATTTGACTGATTACAAATACATATTCACACTTAGACTTCTTTTCATTAATTATCAAACTGAAATAATGTTTATTACATATTAGATACTCATTGTCACTGGATGTCAGCGAAAACATGAATATATTATATTTAAAGAAAATGGTGCTTTGCATATCACTTGACTTATGTTTATTGGATTTTACAGCAATCTTTCAAGGGGGATATAACCATATGACTTCTATAGTCTATGTATAATCTAATGAATTGCATATAATCATATACTTACACTAGTCCATGCACAAACTAATACATGGCACATATGTGACGAAATGTAGCATTCCTACGTGGTTTAATCTAGTTCTAAACCTTCTTAGAACGCCACCCCACCTCCAAGTTATTTTTTTTGTTAAGTTCCCGCATATTCTCCGTGGACTGTTTTTTTACATGGTTTGCTCACTTAAATTCTGACCAGCGGAATGAACTACACATGAACCCCCCACTCCCTTAAGCCCCAAAAACACCTTATGCCACAGATAAGATTTGGTAGACCGTGGACATTTTTTTAAGGCATCAAAACTTTAAGACCTTTTATCTCAGATAACACATGAGTCTGATTTATAGTAAACTAGAGTAAATCCACTGTACACACAGAGTTAAATCGAAGAAAATAAATTTTTAAGATCGTAACTCAAGACTTAGTGATTTGGATGAACAGTTCCAAGCCTAGTTATTTTTGGATGGAATGAACTGCATTACAATGTATATAGTTTGGATAAATGATAAGAATGAATATGTTTAATTCATTGTATTTGTCTTGTCTGAATGTTTGCCACGCATCTCCCAACTGGGACACGTGTTGGCCAATTAGAGATTTACTGATCAAGACTTCATCCAATCTTAAGGATGGTGATGGATTTTTTTCATCCAATATTTGTCTGGATATAGTAAATGGATATATGCGTTATATTTATAATAGCGTCTGGCAGGCAATAGTGCTGAAAGAGGAAGACAAAGAAAATGATGGGAGGATAACATCAAAGAGTGGACAGGACTAACACTGGGCGATGCAGTGCGTATTGCTTAAGACAGCAACAAATGAAGGATGGTTCACATTTTATCTTTGGTGCCTCTAATGATGATGACGAAACCCATTAATACAAAAGTTGTGTAATTAGTGCTATGAATATTAATAACATAATGCTATTTTTAACTTTTAATAATTACACTAAAAACTTAAAATTTATATTTTCAACAGAAATATATTAATTAGTAAATGTGCTAAACCAATGAAGCGACATTTGCAATATATTTGACCATGTGGATTACTGTGTTACCTTATGCTGTAGTCCACCTGAATTTGATCCGATATCCTAGGGATAAAATACAAAACTATTCATGATTTAAGTATTGGCATATTACATTATTAAAAATATATTACACCATTCGGTCTTCGCGAACAATCCAGGAGCAGTATTTCTATCAGAAATACTTCCCCTGAAAAGGGGAGTGGGGGAACCCCAGATTTAGAGAGAGGAGGCAGTCACAAGAGACGTAGCTAAGGGATTGCCGATTGGGCATAAGTCCTTGAGAACGAGACTAATGCTTTTTATATTAGAAAATAATGAGGTTCAGAGTTTGGGGG
>CAXITT010001215.1:40593-93570 GCA_964033795.1 Lymnaea stagnalis | reverse complement strand
GGAACTGTAGTAATAAAAATACTATCATACTAATACAATGATCTGTAGTAAAATTAATACCACCGTACTAATGAAATAAACTGTAGTAATATCAATACGACCATACTAATAGAATGAACTATATCAATATCAATACAACCCTAATAATAACATTAAATGTCGTAATATCATAATGGCCAGGCTAATACAATCATCTGTTGTATTACTATTAAAATAGTAATACAACTATACTAAAGCAATACACTGTAGTCATATCACTACGACAATACTAATACAATGAACTATAGTAAAAGAAGTCCATTTTATTGTGTTAAATACGATTTCCCCCGACCACCCCTTTTCATCATGATGTTCAATTTCCATTTGATTGACATTTTAAACTTTTTACAGGTGGTATGTTTGTTCAGTGTTAGTAGCGTAGCAATGTTGTGACACCAAGTTGAGATTACTACTACTACTACTACTACTACACTCCTTGTAGTGACAGTTGTTACTTGATTATTACTGTTTAACTTTGAGTTTGACTATTACACATGTACTTCATTTATTATCTATCCAGCAGATAGTTTGTCCAATGTGTCCTAATATCAAATCACTGCCTCTAATGATTTATGACAACACATTTCTTTTAAATTGATTATCGAATTTTTACTATTTTATTTTACTATTTTTTTTTTTAAATATACATTTTTTTTAAATGTATTAAACAGCAAATAATCAATGTTGCCCAAAACTTTAGAGTTGTTGTTTCACTCATATGACAATTAAAGGCATTTCTATTTTATGCTTCCATATTCAGTGCCATCTTAACAACATAGGAGGCCCTGGGCAGAGCATTGCACTGTGGCCCTCTAGCTACACAATATACCTAGGCCATAAGAAGGGGGGGGGGGCAAAGGGAGCATTAGCCCCATGCTTAAATAGTCCGGGGGATTTGGTATCCATTCCTGATGCAAACCAACTAAAAAAAAAAAAATTAGTAACCTTAAAATAAACATTCAATAAAGTTAAAAAATTTATTCATACAAAAACTAAAACCATTCAGCGTCATAGAACGTTGTGAAACGTGATCAGAAATAAACTATACATAATCACGTGATTAACAGATCGATAGAAACAAAGATATTCTATCAAAATGATCTATGCTGACACAACGCAAAAGAACTGAACACTTTTAAATAAGTTCGGATATTTGTTTTTAAAAGGGAATACAGTTATTTTCTTTCTTTTTTTTTTTTAAAGAAATCGAAACAATTTAAATGCCCATAAGTTTATATAATAGCTTTATTTTAGTAAAAGTTAAAGAATTGTTGTTATCCGTTACAAATACATTTAAAGTAACAACTCACGAACCATCTTAAGCATTCTATGAGCGTTTAAATGTTATAAAAATAAAAATAAATTTAAAAATTATATACCAAGAATCATATCTTATTTGTAATTATAAAAAAATTATATCAGATGTAGTTTTTAGTGTGTATCTTAGATCTTTAATGTGTGGAGTTAATATATATATATATATATATATATATATATATATATATATACACACACACTTGTTTTGTTATATTTTTAAATGTATGTTAATCTTTAAAAAGTTCATGATTATGTTTGTTAAATCATATAATAGTGTGGTGAGCCGAGCGTTAGGCTGATGATAAAATTAATTCGTTCTAAATAAACACACTCATGACGTCATAGTGAGAATCACCCATTGAAGCAAAAACTCCCAATTTTCTTTGATATAATAACCGCGCATTACAAAACTGATAATGTCTTTTCCACTTCTTAAATGAAAAATTAATAAATACAAATGATTGCTTTTTATTGTCCTAAAATTCGCTAAAAAATAGGATGTGTGACCAGTGTCCTCGCAAAGGGCACAGTGGCATTGGGGCACCTGGGGTGCCCAATAAATATTTAATTTCCTTTACTCTGCTATAGTGAAGTGTTAGTCTCGGCAAGAGTAAATTTTTAATGAGAGTTATTCCCCTTCAAACGTATTAACATTTTTCCAACTTTGATTCGCATTTACAATAATTATTTTGTAATGTGCTGATATATATTGTGGGTTAAAATAGTGACATTTGGATATTTAAATCCTATTACATTGTCAAATCGTTCAAATGTCATTAAACATATTAAAAGCATGACACCTCTATAAGAGTGAGTCTCCTAGAAAAGTGCTGCCCCTTAAGACGGCACTGTTCATTTTATAGAAAAACATATTATTTAAATTATTTTATTATTGTTTTAAAATGTTTAAAAATAATAATTATGTAATAAAGATGTTTTCGAATGTAAATACATAATATAATATATATGTTTAATATAGTTATATTGAATGATTATACGAAACATAATTATTTGTTTATAATATTTTATGTGACGATGCCTTTTTCATTTACGAAGCTAAGTATTTCCCTTGAAAAAATATTTATGACATAATTATACGATATATTAAAACCTTTTATTATTAAAATAAAATAAATTAAACAATATGTATTTCTATAACATGATAGCATAGATAGAAATACTTTTTTTTAGGCATATCACTGTAACACTGTAAGTTTGGGGTAATATTTATGTATGCTTTTTACTACATTTTTGGAAAATATTGTTTTAAAAAAATATATTAAAATTTCGCTGATCAAATTAAATTAAATGTGTCACGAATCATTATTGGCAGTGATTGGATATTTGAAAATGTTTGACAAACTTTATTTTAGCTAGATAATAAATGAAGTCATTGTGTAATAGACGAACTGAAAACTTTGCAGAAATACTTGAGTAACAATTGTCACTGCAAGGAGTGTAGTGTTGTATTAGTAGTGTTAACTTAGTGTCAAACTTTCCTTCCTACGCTAATAACACTTAAAAAAACCAACCTGATATTTAGTGCCTGCAGTATTTATTGAATTCTTGGCGCTTTCTACCATCTGTAACACGTTTGAAATTTCAATTAAATGGAAAGTGTACATCATAACGAAGAGGAACAAAAAAACAAGATCAAACATTAACTTGAGATGTTGAGGAACAGCTTAATCCTATAACTAAAATATTTAATTCTTTCGTGGAATATGACCACGATCTTGAAATCATACATAATAGACCAACAAATTCTAATATAACAGTTTTTTCAAATATTTTAATTGTCAACACAAGACATAGAAATATATTTTTTTCTTTTTTAAAGTCTGTTTATATGTTTTATATCTGACTCAGTTTTCTCTTTCCAAAAAGATGTGTCTAGTGTTTTTTAAATGTGTTTACGATATTTTGAGTGTCTGTATGCGTTTCCCCATTTGCGTAAATGATATGTCCTATTTGTCTACTTTTTGTATGTTTTGTTATTGTTAAAATGATCTTTGCCAATGCCTCTTGGTTGTTAGTGGGTTTTTTTATCGTAAGAGTGAGGCGTTGTGGTATCTCAGTACCAAATATAATGTGACACAGTGTAATTATTTAGTCAAACTCTTTATTCCACCATGTACTAACACATTAATCATCTCGTGTGAGGCATGATCAGAAATCGAGGGAGCTGAAGCCTGTCAGCCAAATTCAAAATTCAAAGATGCATTTTTTCGCTATTTGAATGCGACGCTCCTATAAGGCAATTTCGAAGATGACTTTCAGATATTGAAATAGTGAAACGAGGTATGTGGAAGCTTGAAAAAAGGTAACAGGACAAAAAACAAGGACGTTTCGGCATAAAGCCTTCATCAGCCAACAAAAGAAATGAAAATACAACAAAAATGAAAATTTGAAGATGCCCCTTTTACACTAACTATTCTAGCCCTAAAATTTTTATAATCCACAAAAAACTTATGATCACTACAAAATTAAAGAAGATATTTTAGCAGACACATTAATTTAGATTTTCTGAATTCTACATTCATGAACACATAGCTACGAAGAATGAGCAAGTTGAATTAAAATGTAATTGAACTTGAACTCACAGCCAACTCGTGGGCACTGCAACCATTACAGCTGCAGAGGAACTTGAAGATTTAAAAATATCAATTATAAATTGAATTGGGGTTGGGCAAAACCAAAAAATTGTCTTAAGGCCTTGAATTTCAAGCATCTATGCTTAATTTGCTTTCGTTATACATATATATCTTTTATTTCAACATTATTTTTTTATTTCAAGTACATTTGGGGTTAACTACTTACTTAATAATTGAATAACAAAAATATTTCCAAAAATGATTCCATCAAAAAAAGTTGACATTATTTTATCGTTGAACTCAAATAAAATAAGTAACCTACAATTTATTTGAAATAAGTTCTTTATCTAAATATTTAAATAAACAAATATTTTAACCAAGTAATGTAGAGTTTATTGTTTTTTTTAAACTAATTATATTTATATAATATTAATGGTATACTTTAATTAAGAAGGCATGAGGTTTGTTCAATAACATTTTGGAAATCATATCAAAATAAAATATATCTAATATTCAGTTGATTAAAATATGTATTTAGAATTACAAACAGCTTTAACTTTCCTCAAATCAATTACAAGTGACCTCTTCGATAAACACTCTTTTTTAGCTAAATCAGAAGAAAGTTTTCTAAAACTAGAACAGCTGATGGGAATGACATACTAATCAAAGTATAAGGTCACAAAAACGTTACGTGTGTTTTATCTTGTTTAGCTCTCAAACGGAGTCTAATCGGAAAAACCCCAATAAAATTAAAACAAAAATGCATGGAAAAAAGCGAGGGGGGGGGGTGATCTTCTAATATTAAAAAGTTAAAATTGTTGGAAATTAAATTAATTTTATGGCAACATATTTTCGATTTTGAAACCCTTTTCTTCAGGATATTATTATTAAATATGATCACATTTTATTATTTAAATTAAAAAAACAACTCGTTCGCCTCAAGAATAATGTATTAAACGTGTACTGTTTAAATGCGTGCGTTAAATAAAAAAGAAAAAACATATTTCTGTTTGGCTCAAAAAAAATTATTTGAATACAATCAAAAGGATACAAATAACTATATCGTCTTTTTTTCTGTTGAGCTCAACAAACATTCATATGAGTACATTTTAATCTATGCTAATAATTATATTTTCAAAGGCAAAATGTCATCATTTAATCTATAATTAACATCCATCCCTGCTTTAAACGTAAAGCTTATATTATGAATACACTTTGAACTCAAATTGCACATATTTTGTATTTCTTCGTTTTAAAACCGAATTATTAACGTTTTCAAAAGTGCGAAGCTGCTAACGAAAATACAAATAAAACTGCCTTCACCAGCGAACAACAGTAACATTTCTGATTATGATCAGAAGCTTACCATCTTTAGCACAGTACGATATTTATAATCGAATTACGTAAGCCTCTAACAATTTTAGCTTTAAATATACGGATAATCGAATATATTTCAAGGCATCAGGCCATCAGAAACTGGTCAATTTAATGATAATGTAATCGTTGTTTTTTTAATAAAATATCTTTTCGTTTTGTTGTACTCATGCATATGGGGAATTTTAATTGTACTCATGCCCATGGGACACTTGACTTGTACTCATGCCCATGGAGCACTTGACTTGTACTCATGCCCATGGGGCACTTGAATTGTACTCATGCCCATGTGGCACTTTCCGTGTACTCATGCCCACGGGGCACTTGATTATTACTCATGTCCATGGGTCTTTTGACTTGCACTCATGCCCATGGGGCTCTTGACTTGTACTCATGCCCATGGGGCACTTGGCTTGTACTCATGCCCATGGGGCACTTGACTTGTACTCATGCCCATTGGGCTCTGCATTTTCCGGGGCTAGTCTATCCCCCCCCTCTTTGAGAGATGCCTAAAATAAACATGTGTAGAGAAAAAATGGCTTGCTATTAGAACTATTTTTTTTTAACATTACACTTTTAGAAATCAATTCACTTACTGTTACCTTTGTGATGGAAAAAAGAAACTTCCGGAAAAAAAACTATGTTGATTAAGTTATTAACTTTTTTCTATTTCTTTCAATATTTTCATCTGTCCGGTCTGCTGAAGAAGGCTTTAAGCCTAAAAGTTCTTGTCTTATTTTCCTGGTTCTAAACTCTATCTTCCACATACGTAGTTATTTTATGTTCTTGTTTTAAATTTAAAAAAAAAACAAGATTAATTGCTAATAAATAATTTTTTCAAGGGACTCAATTTATTTCGTTTTCAAAATCTATTGTGTGGAATTTTTGTGGATTTTGTTACAGAATTTTAATTGTTTTTTGCTATGAAAATGAATTTCATACATGTGAAAAAAAAGATTTGCGCAATTAGTCTTATAAATGATTTTTAACTGATATTTTTGTTGTTATTTATTATTAATATTAAAACTTCATATTTTATATCTAAAAGGAATATATGTACCGACAACTATGCTTAACTAATGGTGCTATCACCGTCAATCTCTGGGACAAGTTGATTATTATGTTTTATTTAAAGCTGTAGTCAACTAGAATTCGATCCCCAAATCTAGGGATACAATACAGATGTAATTAAATAAGGCATCCCACTGTCCCTCAGATGCTGTAGCTATATGATGGCGGCCTTTCAAAATTTTAAATACAGAAATTGTACACAAATCAAGAAGAAACTGTGAAATGATTATCATAATTACAAAATTCAATTTCAGGGAAGTCAAAGTTGTCTTGAGCTTGAGACTACGCCTTACAGGCATGTATAGAATCAAGCTCTGGATCATATTTTAGTTTTATATGTGTTCCTGTTTTCTTTGCGTAGTCGGCCATCTTAGCTGTCATCAAAATCATTGCTCATGAATGCTAATGATACGCTTGGCGACACACCCCGGCTGATGTACTCACGCGATCGATTACTGTCAATTAATGTCAAACGCATACTCTTGTCTGCTAATTTGGTGTATCGACTGAAAGAACTCTCCATTGGTCAAGGCCTGCCCCGTAAGAGTATCCATAATAGTGGTGGGCGGAAAGTTGGCGCACGACGAAAGAAGAAGCGTTTTTATCGAGCAGGTCGTCGGAAACAGCGTCCACTGAAGTACCACCATGGCGAAAGCAATGTCAACACTATCGTCTGTGTAGATCGTCATGTAAAGCTTTTAAACAAGGCTGTCAGTAACGACGGAAATCAGCCACATACTGTGTCCTCCATCACGACCATTCCCTATCTGTCAATACTAAGAGCACGGCCGGTGGCTCATGATTTCACATCGCCCGTCGTGACGAGATCAAATTTAATTGTCGTTGACCGCCAGCCTGCTGTGAAGCCGCAATCACGGCATTTCGGAGTGCTATATTTTAACTCCCAGTCCTGCAGGAATAAGACGGCCGAGGTGTGTGATCTTGTCTTGGAGAGCAGGGCCGACCTTGTGTTCATTACCGAGACGTGGTTTAAACGTGTCGGAGATGAGGTGAAGCTTCAAGAAATTACACCTCCGGACTACGTCCTTCACTCTTGCCCACGGCAGTCGAGCAGTGGTGGTGGTATTGCCGTCCTTTACAGGAACTCCCTTAAAAACAGTGTGGCCTTCTCAAAATCGGACGAGTTTGTTTCATTTGAAATGTGCAAAATGCAACTTGATTATGGTGAACAAGTGATGACATTTCTCTGCATATACAGGCCACCTCCAAATAAGCAAAATAAGTTGAAGATCTGTCAGTTTACTGTGGAGTTTATACAGCTCCTTGACATGTATGCCACCAGCAACAACAATGTCATCATAATCGGCGACATAAACTGCCATTTCGACTCCACCACCGACAGCTACGTGAAGACCCTAAAATCAGCTCTTGACACACACGGAATGACTCAGCTTGTCAGTGTCCCGACGCAGAAGCGAGGTCACATCCTAGATTGGCTGGTTGTCAGAGAGGACCGGGCAGCTATGATCCAAAACCTGATTATTGAGGACAAACTTATTTCTGATCACTTCCCGGTCGCCTTCGACTTTGACTTGAGGAAGCCAGGACGCCTTCTGCGATCAGTAACATCCCGTAACCTCCGACAGATAGATCTAGCGGCCTTTAGATGTGACGTCGCAGACCTTGAGTGCGGTGTAGATGACCCTGCTTCAGACTACAACAGTGGCCTCAGAGTTATCTTAGACAAACATGCACCACTGTCCACACGGCGAGTTACGGACCGCCCTTCCGCCCCTTGGCTCACGCCCGAAATTAAGGAAGCAAAGCAGAAGCAGCGACGTGCAGAACGCCAATGGCGGAAGTCGGGCTTGACTGTGCACAGACAAATCTTTTTTGACCACAGGGAAGGAACCAAGAGGTTGGTCCTTGCAGCTAGGACTGAGTATGTTAGTCATCAGATTACAGGCAGCGGCTCAAGCAGGGACTTATTTCGCATTGTAGGTCAGCTGACCGGTAAAAACAAGGATACATCTCTGCCAAATAACATTGCTGTAGAAGAGCTGCCAGACGCTCTAAATGACTACTTTATTACAAAAGTTAAGAGGATCAGAGCGAAACTTGACAGTTGCATCGATATTGCTCCAGAATTCTCAATATTCAACGGTTCTTCTATGGGTGCATTTGTTGAGGTCAGTGAATCGAATGTGAGGAAAATCCTCGCTGATACCCCAAGAAAGTCATGTTCGCTTGACCCTCTTCCAGCAGGGCTCTTGTATGAATGTCTGGATGAAATAGTCCCCATCATCACTTATATCATAAATCAGTCCTTAGCTACTGGTGTTGTTCCATCATCTTTTAAAGAGGCGATCGTCACTCCACTATTAAAGAAATCAAATCTTGACCCAAATGTGATGGAAAATTACCGCCCCATCTCAAATCTACCATTTATTTCTAAAATCTTAGAAAAAGTCGTTCTCCGCCAACTCCTGGATCACCTCACTCAGTTTGACTTGTTTGAACCATTCCAATCAGCATACAGGGTGCATCACTCTACTGAGACAGCTCTGTTGCGCGTCGTAAACGACCTTCTGTCGTCTTGTGATGAGGGCCGGGTATCGATTTTGTCTTTACTCGATTTATCGGCAGCTTTCGATACGCTCGACCACGGCATACTGCTCCAGCGTCTGCAACAAACGTTCGGTCTCACTGATACCGTCCTGTGTTGGTTCCGATCGTATCTGACTAATCGGGTCCAGTCGGTTATTTCAAACGGCTTGACCTCGAAGAAATCTAATCTCGAATTCGGAGTACCCCAGGGCTCGGTCCTAAGGCCGGTGCTTTTCACGATGTACATTCAGCCCCTGGGTGCAGAGATCAGGCAGTTTGACATGTTGTATCACATGTTCGCGGACGATACACAACTTCATCAATCCGTGATCACTTCTCAGTTCCCTCAGCTGCTCAGTATTACACAGAAGACAATGGAGTCGGTAAAGCACTGGATGACCATTAACAAGCTCAAATTAAATGATGATAAGACTGAGCTGCTCCCCATTGCGACCGCTCAGAAGCAGAAATCTGCACATAACACGACATCCATTACTCTCTCAGGTGTGCGTATTGAGTTAGCTCAAACAGTGCGGTACCTGGGTGTCTACCTAGATAGAAGACTAACTTTTGAAAGTCATATTAACATGCTATGCAGGGCGATTTTTCTGGAGCTGCGCAGGATTAGTCAAATCAGGCCCTTCCTAACAATTGATACAACAAAGAGGCTGATGTCTGCATTTGTGCTATCACGCATGGACTATTGCAATGCTCTCATGGTGGGTCTTCCAGCTACGCTCCTGGATAAAATTCAAATAGCACAGAATAATGCGGCTCGCATAGTTCTCCGCAAACGCAAATTCGACCATGCAAAAACACTTCTGAGAGAGTTGCATTGGCTGCCGGTGCGTGCTCGCATAGAGTACAAAATCGCAACTTTGTGCTACCGCTGCTTACATGACCTGGCGCCGTCCTATCTGAAAGAGCTGCTGACGCCTTATGTACCCAGTAGAGAGCTCCGCTCATCCGATAGTGGCAAACTCTCGACACCACGTGTTTGCCTTGAAACTTACGGAAAGCGCACTTTCGCATTTGCTGGTCCAACAATTTGGAACGCCCTTCCTGTCGATCTTAGAAACAACCAGACACTGGAGTCCTTTAAAACCGATCTAAAGACACATCTATTTCGCAAATACCTTCTGGGATGATTGTCTACCTTATTTTCTTTGTGTTGCTGTGTTGCTCCGGGTTGAAATGGCTAGAAAGACTTTGATATTGTATGCTTGTAATTAGTTTTGTAGTGTTGCGTTTGTTTTAAATGTGGTGAATTATAGATATTTTTTGTTGACTTTGTACCGCGCTTCGAGCCTTTGGGGATGAAGCGTGTTTTTTAAATGAACTTTATTATTATTATTATTCTATTAAAGTACCCAATAGCAGTAACAATATAAAAAAATACATCCACCCTATGCAAAAACTAATCTAAATTAAACTAATCACCCGGTCTTGTCCTTGATCTTGGGTCCCAAATGTAGCTGACTTGCGTGGGCGTCCCAACAGCAGTAGGGTACAGCATCAGTGTCACACATCACAGCAGTGTCGGCAACCAGCAGGTTAAGGCAAACCAGCATGGGCGGCAACACACAAGATACGGCAGCACACCGGGTACGGCAACCGGCAGGGTCGGCAACACGCAGGGTTAGGCGACAAGCAGGGTAATGCGACCAACAGGGTATGGCAGCCAGTAGGACAAGGTAACCTCACATGATACGGCAACCAGTTGTTACGGCAACTCAGCAGGTTAAGGCGACCAAGAGGGTATGGCAGCCAGCAGGATAGGGCAACCAGCAGGATACGGCAACCACACATGATACGGCAACCACACAGGATACGGCAACCAGCAGGGTCGGAAACAAGCAGGATAAGGCAACACAGGATAAGGCAACACAGGATACGGCAACTCAGCAGGTTAAGGCGACCAACAGGGTATGGCAGCCAGCAGGAGAGGGGCAACCAGCAGGATACGGCAACACAGGGTACGGCAAAACACTTGATCTGACAACACACAGGCTTCGAAGACCAGCAGGCGACGGCAACCAGCAGGGTCGTTGCAGTTTCAGACAGGCTACTACGCTCGTTTGATACTTCCTCTCACATAGAACGCAAAAGGTCCATTGTAACAATATATAATATTTTATTCGATACTTCATAAAACAGGATACTGCTATTTAATGACAATATATATAGAGCGTGGAACATTCATCAGTCCAACTACCACTCTCTCTTATCACGACTAACAACCAACTAACTCTTGACTAACTCTGACTGTCTCTCACTAGCTCTGACTGCCTAACTCTGACTCTCCCTGTCTCTCACTGACTCTGACTGCCTAAAACTGACCTCTAGCTAACACAAATCCCTTTTAGAAAACCACACAACAACTCAGCCTACGCAAACGTTCCGCCCCACGGACTAACTTTACGCTCTGACCTCTCGACCAACAACTCACAAAACACTCTCACGATTAACGACTCCCCCTACCCAACAATCACAACAACTCTCGCTCACAACAGTAAGTCATTGTGTCATCCGGTGTGGTAAGTCATTATGTCATCCGGTTTGGTAAGTCATTGTGTCAGCCGGTGAGGTAAGGCATTGTGTCATCCGGTTTGGTAAGTCATTGTATCATCCGGTGTGGTAAGGAATTGTGTCATCCGGTGTGGTGACTCATTGTGTAATCTGGTGTGGTAAGGCAATGTGTCATCCGGTGTGGTAAGTCATTTTGTCATCCGGTGTGGTAAACGTATGGTGACATCCGAGTGTTATGAATCATTGTGTCATCCGGTGTGGTAAGTCATTGTGTCATCCAGTGTGGTGAATCATTGTGTCATACTGTGTGGTGAATTATTGTGTCATCCGGTGTGGTGAATCATTGTGTCATCCTGTGTGGTAAGTCATTTTGTCATCCGGTTTGGTAAGTCATTTTGTCATCCTGTGTGGTAAACGTATGGTTACATCCGAGTGTTGTGAATCATTGAGTCATCCGGTGTGGTAAGTCATTGTGTCATCCGGTGTGGTGAATCATTGTGTCATCCGGTGTGGCGAATCATTGTGTCATCCGGTGTGGTGAATCATTGTGTCATCCTGTTTGGTAAGTCATTTTGTCATCCGGTGTGGTGAATCATTGTGTCATCCGGTGTGGTAAGTCATTGCGTCATCATGTGTGGTGAATCATTGTGTCATCCGGTGTGGTAAATCATTGTGTCATCCTGTGTGGTAAGTCATTGTGTCATCCGGTGTGGTGAATCATTGTGTCATCCGGTGTGGTAAATCATTGTGTCATCCCGTGTGGTAAGTCATTGTGTCATCCGGTGTGGTGAATCATTGTGTCAGCCGGTGTGGTGAATCATTGTGTCATCCGGTGTGGTGAATCATTGTGTCATCCGGAGTGGTGAATCATTGTGTCATCCGGTGTGGTGAATCATTGTGTCATCTTGTGTGGTGAATCATTGTGTCATCTTGTGTGGTGAATCATTCTGTCATCCGGTATGGTGAATCATTGTGTCATCCGGTGTGGTAAGTCATTGTGTCATCCGGTGTGGTGAATCATTGTGTCATCCGGTGTGGTAAGTCATTGTGTCATCCGGTGTGGTGAATCATTGTGTCATCCGGTGTGGTGAATCATTGTGTCATCCGGTGTGGTGAATCATTGTGTCATCTTGTGTGTTGAATCATTGTGTCATCCGATGTGGTAAACGTATGGGACTTGATCATTTGCTGCAACCTAGAATACTAGTAAATTCGCAACTTATAAGTATGTAGCAATGATTTGATCGTGATTGTTAAAAAATGTTTACCCTCTTTCAGTGTGTTTAATCACGCCTGTGCTAAGGGCTGTGACACGGATCCATATGGTAAAGACAACCCATCATGTGCCAAGGGCTGTGACACGGATCCATATGGTAAAGACAACCCATCATGTGCCAAGGGCTGTGACACAGATCCATATTTTAAAGACAACCCATCATTTGCCAAGGTCTGTGACATGGATCCATATGGTAAAGACAAACCATCATGTGCCAAGGGCTGTGACACGGATCCATATGGTAAAGACAACCCATCATGTGCCAAGGGCTGTGACACAGATCCATATTGTAAAGACAACCCATCATTTGCCAAGGGCTGTGACACAGATCCATATTGTAAAGACAACCCATCATTTGCCAAGGTCTGTGACATGGATCCATATGGTAAAGACAACCCATCATGTGCCAAGGGCTGTGACACAGATCCATATTGTAAAGACAACCCATCATTTGCCAAGGTCTGTGACATGGATCCATATGGTAAAGACAACCCATCATGTGCCAAGGGCTGTGACACAGATCCATATTGTAAAGACAACCCATCATTTGCCAAGGTCTGTGACATGGATCCATATGGTAAAGACAACCCATCATGTGCCAAGGGCTGTGACACAGATCCATATTGTAAAGACAACCCATCATTTGCCAAGGTCTGTGACATGGATCCATATGGTAAAGACAACCCATCATGTGCCAAGGGCTGTGACACAGATCCATATTGTAAAGACAACCCATCATTTGCCAAGGTCTGTGACATGGATCCATATGGTAAAGACAACCCATCATGTGCCAAGGGCTGTGACACAGATCCATATTGTAAAGACAACCCATCATTTGCCAAGGTCTGTGACACGGATCCATATGGTAAAGACAACCCATCATGTGCCAAGGGCTGTGACATGGATCCATATGGGAAAGACAACCCATCATGTGCCAAGGGCTGTGACATGGATCCATATGGTAAAGACAACCCATCATGTGCCAAGGGCTGTGACACAGATCCATATTGTAAAGACAACCCATCATGTGCCAAGGGCTGTGACACGGATCCATATGGTAAAGACAACCCATCATGTGCCAAGGGCTGTGACACAGATCCATATTGTAAAGACAACCCATCATTTGCCAAGGTCTGTGACACGGATCCATATGGTAAAGACAACCCATCATGTGCCAAGGGCTGTGACATGGATCCATATGGGAAAGACAACCCATCATGTGCCAAGGGCTGTGACACGGATCAATACGGTAAAGATAAACCATCATGTGCCAAGGGCTGTGACACGGATCCATATGGGAAAGACAACCCATCATGGCGATGGTAGGTATTTTTCCCACACGCCCATGTCTCTTTTAACAACATGACAATATGCTTATAATGTGCCTATAAAATTAATGAGTGTTAGTGATTAAATGTCTCATAAGTTAAATAAAATGCTTACTTGGTCCGACATTATCCCCACACCATGCTTACGTTGGTAATGACACATACTTAAAAAACTATCCCAACATTTGAATTATATTTACAAGCTATGTCACAAAAATAACCTCAATCTGCATTCGTTGCTGTTGGAATTGGACATGTCAGCCTTTGATTATTAGCCTAGATAGTCTTTTCTATTTTACATCGTTTCACATGTAAAATGGTTGCATTCTTCCTGAACCGACGCACTTTAAAGCTGAAACTAGAAGATCATTTTTCATGTCCCACAACAATTTACCCACGGCTACGCTAAGAACCTCTAGATTCAGGGACTCAAACCACTCACGATTTATCACTGGCGAGTCTACGTCACCATCGCAGAGATCACACGGAATCTCTTGTAACAATAAGTTGCCGCCATGTACGAACGAGAACGCCCACTTCCCTTCTCTTTCAAAAACTCTGAAGAGGGGTACTGAGGACATCCTTCTGGAAAGGAAGAAACTCCAACACTTCCTGATCCACCGACTTCAAGTGTGAAACTGTATAAGGTATCGTTTACCACGATTGAACATATGACCTTGAGAAGATATAGCATTTATAACGATGCTACTTTCAGTATTTTAGAGACAATTATATTCAATTAACATACATTTAAAATCCCACTGAATTCCATTTCGTATATGCATTGTTACAAAAAAAAGAGTGAACTACGAAGTTATTGTATATATCAATCGTGAATAAAAAATTGTAGTTATTTGTCCCTTTCACAAAGTCGCAGGCCTTTCATTCTATATATATATATAAATGGTTATTATGCGTGTATGGTAATATGGATTAATTAAATTAATTCACTTTGACAGAGTAAAAAGAGGATATCTCTACAGATATATTTCATTTAAAAGACACACCATAAGTCATTTCACCACAATCATCCCACAGATACTGTTGAGTTTCCTTGACTTCATTTTGTGTCCCAGATTTCACGAGAAAAACAAACACGGTCGTCATTGATCAAGTCAGGAAAATGCGTACATCAAGAACACAAAGGAGACTTCCGGTCACTGTTAGATATCATTAAAAACTTGATGAATGAGTGGAATGCTTCCTGTGACTGTTAAACATGATTTCTTACTGGAGTTTAGACTTTTACGTTATCAAAAATGTATTTTAGAATATTGTCAACATCATTAGTCTTTCTTTTGACATTGAAAACTAATAATGTTTTGTCATAAAATAAATTATAATGTAAATTAGTCTTGTGAAAGATAATTTTTAGTTTATGTCCTTGCAATAAAATTATATAAAGATGATTTTGTAATATAATATAAAAATGTGCATAAACCAAAAAGCAGTGGTATAAAAAATGCACCATGTTAATTGAGTCAAGAATAAATTTTGTGTCAAGAAATGGAAGTGATGTAATGTATTTGTTATTTTTTATTGGTCAATAAAAGAATTAGAAGTAATGAGGGAAATTTAATTGTATTTCTTTTTTCTGGAGCAGGCTAAGCTCTTAAAAACCTTTTTGTCTTCATCCATTATATACCACCACACCCCATTTTGGTTACCCCGAAAGTATGGTGCTTGGGTTATCTGTTATCCGCTCTCCCCCCCCCCTTAGCTACGCCTCAGTCCATCGGCACTCCCTCTCAGGGGGACATATTTTAAAGAGTTAAAATATTTCTAAGTTTAAGACAGATCAATTTTCGAGGCCGGAGATCAGCAAATGATATATGTGTTCAGGGAGATTGGGCGACAGAGATTTTATTTGAAGGGATGTGGAAGGTGGTGTGTGTGTAGGAGAAAGACCCTACAATTAAATTCACTTCAATGATCCATAAAAGCACCATCAATTTTTTGGACTTACGAATTAACCTTCATGAGAACAAAATATCTACGTCCATTTTTTATAAACAAACAGACAGTCATAGCTTCTTGCTATATTCATCATCCCACCCTCAATGGTGTAAAAACTCCATCCCATTTTCTCAGTTGCTGAGACTCAGAAGACTATGTAGTAATGAAGAAGATTTTGGAGAAAGAATGTCTGAAATGTTGGATTTTTTCCGACGCAGATTATACCCCGAAGAAATTTTAAAAGCAGCTGTCACTCGAGTTAAAGGTATGACTAGACAGGCTTCTTTTAAAGCTACTCATTCTGACACTAGCGATAGGTCTAAATTTATCTTAACTTTTCATCCCCACAACCTAAAAGCTCGCTCTCTGGTTCTTAAAAACCGCTCCATTCTTATGGCGGACCCTGTCACAAATGCGATTTTTAGAAAACCTCCTCTTTTCGCTTTCCGGCGGGACAAGAGCCTTAGGGACATGCTAGTTAGAAGCCACCTCCCTGCTATTAAAGCATATAAAGGCACAAAATGTTGCAACCGTAGCCGTTGCAACTCATGTCCCTATGTGATCGAAACTGATACGATCACTTTCCCTCTGGGAGTATTCAGAATAAAAGATGGCTTTACCTGCACAAGTCGCAACGTGATTTACACCATCATTTGCAAAAAGTGCGGTAAACTATACATAGGAGAGACAGGTCGTCGCCTTGGGGACCGTTTCAGAGAGCACCTCTATAACATAAATAAACACGCTCTCTGTCCGGTCTCCAAACATTTCAATAGCCCTAACCATAATGGTATCTCAGATATTGTAGTTACTGGTATACTCTATACTAGTAACACTGCAGATAGAATCTATATGGAGAACAAATTAATAACTAGATTTGGTACGTTGTCTCCATATGGATTGAACCAAATCCATAGTTTTACTTAGCTGCCATGTCTTTTTCCTGTTTGGTTTTTCCAATTATGTTTGAATCACTTCCTTTCTACATCTCTTTACTTTGTTTTTGTCAGGTTTAAGCGCCCTCTCCTATATTTTTTCTGTTTTAGGTAGGATATATATATTGACATTATGTAAATTTAATTTATACTTATTTAAATGTGTTGTGTTTGTTTGTACTGATGAAGGCATGTGCCGAAACGTTTAATTCTGTATAATGTACAATTATTATTAAAGCTAACTCATATTGTTCTATTGACACAATTTGTTCGTGTCTTATTAATATATCCTTACAAGTAAGGCACGATTTCCAGAGTACGAGAGTACTCCCAATTTACGACCAAAAAAATGAAAGAGAAAAACTTCGCTTTGCTTAAACTTTATAAATAAGTATATATATTTATTTAATCATTTTAATTTTCAAAGTTTCCCTAACGGATGAAAAGAGCATTAGAAAAGTATAATTAATCAATGTAATTCAAAATTATTGTTGTTTTCTTATAACACTATTTGTATATATACATTTTCATGGCAAATATTAAAAAAAAAAATAATGTGTCATAAAATCATTTAATATATCTATATTAAACATATAAAGTATAGACATTATTTCCCTTGAAAACATATTTATGACATAAGTATCTATCTATATATATAATTTGCCGGCCAAGGTCAAACAAGACGGGTGAAACAAGACGCAGGCTATTTATAGATACGCCAGAGCTTCGTTCAATAATGCGTTCACTAGCGTGCAAAATATATTTCCCGATAGCTACGCTATATAAGATATATTTATATATATATATTTAGTAACGCAATTGCGTTTGGTGCGTAATAGTTTCTTTTCTTTTGGAAATGAAATCGTCTCAAATATTGTTAAAACAACATTCTGTTTAAAAGTCTTTGGGATATGAATATATTAATATAGTTCATGGGCGTGAAATAAAAAGTGAGCAATGACGTATCATGGGGGAAGGGGTGTAGCAAATATTGGGATTATTTTAAATGTGCGTTACTTGAGTTCATGTTTTTTTTCAATTAACTTTACTAGATGGGAAGTTCACGCATTGCTGTTGCCAATGTTGGACGGGCTATATCTAGCTCCTTACATTTAAACATTTTTTTATAAAATAAAATAAAGGAAACTGTTAATTCTATCATACAGAATCATAAAAAAGAAATGCTTTTATGTCCTATGAGTGTAACAATTCTAAAGTTTTGGGAAATAGTTATTTTATGCTTTTGTGTACATTTTTGGAAAAGTGTGGGTTTTTTTGTGTTTTTTTTTTAAATTATAAAATTTCGATGATCAATTAAAAAGAAAGGTTGTGTCTTGAATCATTATAGACAGTGATTTGAATTTAGAAAAAAAACTGGAAAAAGTAACTGCTAGCTAACTAATAAATGAAGTAAATCTGTAAAAGTTAAACTCAAAGCTAAACTGTAAGAATCAACTAATAATTGTCACTGCAAGGAGTGTAGTAGCAGTTGTCTCCACTTAGTGTCAAGACATTTTTACGCTACTAAAATTGAAAAAAAAAACATATCTGACATTTAGTTCCAACAGTATTTATTGAAATCTGGGGGATTCCTACCACCTGAAACATGTTTAAAATTTCAATCCAATGAAAATTGCGCATCATGAAGAAGAGGGGAAAAAAAAGATCTAGGGAGAAACAATGGATATATTTTTAGCACAAACAAAGTAAGTTTACTTAAGAGGTCAAGGTCAAACATGAACTTCAGAAGATAAGGAACAACGTACTCCTATAAATCTAATATTTAATGGTAATATTCAATATGGCCCAGATTTTAAACGTATACATAATAGACCTTCGAATTCTACTAAAACAATTTCTTCAAACACTTTAATCATCAACACCTGTCAGAGAAGTAATCCCATTTTTAAGTCTGTACGGAACATTTGATGGGGAATAAGGAAACAATTTACCAGACTACGTTATGTGTCCATCAAATTGTGCATGATTTCTTTGTCTCCTCTACCATCAGATTGACCCTAGTTACATTCATGAACAACTCCAAAAACCTTGCAAAAGACACAATCTTAGAATCCTTTTTTGTGCAAGTAGCTGGCCACTGTGCTGCTTACTACAACATCTAGTTTTCAATCATTGTTTGAACAAAGTCTTGTTATAAATACTATTCTCAACAACATTTCATTATCAATTCTTGTCTTGACTATACCGATTTATCAATACTTGTCTTGACAATATGTCTTTATCAAAACGTTTCTTGACAACATGTCATTATCAATACTTTTAACAAAAACTCATTATCATTGTTTGTCTTGACAACATCTCATGGCAAAAACTTGTTTTGAAATCATTTTAAATTCAATACTTGTATTTGCATCATCTAATTATAAATATCTGTCTTGACAAAATCTCATTATGAATACCTATCTTGACAACATCTCGTTATCAATACTTCTCATGACAACATCTCATTAACAATAGTTGTCTATACGACATCAAATTGTCAACATTTTTATTGAAAACATGTCATTATCAAGACTTGTCTAGACAACATCTCATTATCAATTTTTGTCTCCACAGCATGTCATTTTCCTTTTTTTTTCTTTGAGAATCATAGTGGGTCAATAATTGCATTTTGTAACATCTCATATTCAAAGAGGTGCGATTGCTGAGGTCGTGCCTACCACGTTTCGGTTGTGCACCAGCATTCAAAGATAATAATTGAATATTACTGTCTTTCTTGCCTCCCCTCCTTACCCTATTACTGACTGCCTTGACAAACTTGACAACTGCTTCTTTGCATCAATAGTTACATTTATTTATGTTTTGTTGTATATGACATCCTTGCATAAGCTGTTGTATTTATTTATACTTTAGTTTTCTGTTCAACAGACTCTAAACAAACAGCACAGATTTGATCAACGATGCTCCCTGGCCAAGACTTGATGAGACATTTCCATCAATTCATTGACTGGGTCTACAACGATGCTCCCTGGCCAAGACTTGATGAGACATTTCCATCCAATCATTGACTGGGTCGACAATAAAACATAGGAAATCTCCGCCTGACTTTAAGAAAGTCAAAACTCTCTTGATCCAGGATACACATAGAAGATAGAGTTCATAACTCTCTTGATCCTTTCACAGGATACACATAGAAGATAGAGTTCATAACTCTCTTGATCCTTTCACATGATACACATAGAAGATAGAGTTCATAAATGGGTTGATACAAAATACTAATAACTAATTTATATTTATTATTATACATTTTTTGGTGGTCGTGGTGTGAATTTATCCACACAAAAAAAATGAAAAAAAAACTGTACGCGCCCTCAAGTAATCTCTGCTTTTAAAACATTTGATATAATGTATGATGTCATTAAGGAAACTTTCTGATTTAACAATATTTGCCATGTACTATCGAATTGTATTCAATAATGTGAAGGTAATTAGTTTAAACAATGCTATTAAAAGATTTTAATCACTATTTGTGTTTACTCAATGATTGGTTAAATACGGGAACACATTTTTTTTTTCAGAGTCAAACTAAAAATAGATTATCTCCTTTGATGTATTTAATTTTAATTTCTCAAAATAACATTGTTATGAATTGAACACTTTGTCTGATTATGAGTCTGACACTGGATACGATTATGTGTCTGACACTGGGTATGATTATGGGTCTGACACTGGATATGATGATGGGTCTGACACTGGATATGCTTATGGGTCTGACACTGGATATGCTTATGGGTGTGGCACTGGATATGCTTATGGGTCTGACACTGGGAATGATTATGAATGTAACAATGTGTATGTTTATTTGTCTAGCTCTAGATCGTATTATGGATCTGACAAATAATCGTCCTATGGATAAGAACCTTGTAAACAATTTTGAAAAGGAAGGTAACTGGCTCCTGTATCGTTGTTGCTGGCATCCGTCCGTCACAATGTGACGATGGAGTGGGCTTCGGAGGACGAAATCCACATGGCCTGGGATTATTCTTCAAGGATTATAAGCTGGTTCCCAACAGCAAATCACCTCTTTCGACGCCGCTGGATAACCCAATGGAACATCATTGGGTGATACAGCTCGGCACCAGTGATGTCGCAGGAGATTTACGTTGTAACGTTGTACCCTTGTTGAAATAAAAAAAAAAAAATAATGCTTGGGTTTATATTTTTTTATCTTCCGTATATTTAATTCTTTAAATTAAACTACTGCCAAGATTTCAAAAACTATGTGGATTAATTGTATTTTTTTCTTTTTTTTTTCATGTAAGTAGCGTTGGAAAGTTTTGAGACTAAGTTGAAACTAAAACTATTCCGCTACACTCCTGGCAGTCACTGGTGTACTTGATAATTACTGTTTAGCTCTGAATGGGACATTGACATCATTTTCTTATCAAGCTAAAGGATAGTTTGTTCAACATTTTCTCATATCAAATCGATGTTTTTAATAATTCATAATACAAAATTTCTGTTAATGCCATCTTCGAAATTTTAATTATGCAAAGAAAAAAATATAATAATACAAATCATTTAAACAAATTTAAAAAAAGATTTACTAAAAATTTAAAGTTATTTGACTAAAAAAGATTGACACTTTTAGCTTCCATGTTATAAAAAAAAATATTTTCTAAATTAAAAATATAGTTTTTTTTACCAATGTTTAAATAAAATAAATATACATGAGAGTCATTAATATATTTTCAAGGGAAATAACTGCAATGTTTCATATAGTTTATAAATTCTTTAAATTAATGAATGACACATAATTATTTTTAATTATTTTTGTAACAAATTAGTTGCCCTTATAGGTTAATAAAAAAACTATTTAAAATTTTGAAAAATAATATTTCGTTATTTTACTTGACTTTTTCTCTTTTACCTCTTTCATGAAATTTTCAATTTATTTATTTTAAAATAATAATATTAATTTATTGATAAAAGATAACCAATTGTATCTACGTGTAATAATAATGTCTTAGAGAGGAAGTATTTTTAATTATGTTGGTCTTTATTTGCGATTTCTTTAATGTATATATTTTAAAATATATTCTTAGTGTTTATTGTTCCATAAACATGTGTCCATTTTATCCTATTGTAGAGTGGTGTTGCTTGTTTCTTTATTAAATGTGTGTAAACTTCTTGTTTTGTCTTGTGTTTAAGTGTTTCGTTGCCTTTTAAAGCTTGAATGCATGCCACATGAAAATCCAATTTTTTTCTTTCCATGTAATGGTTTGTGTTGTTATCAATTATGATTAACTTTCCTAACCTTATCCCAAAGTAATAAGTTGTAAATAAATGGTCATGCGTCTTTCTAATGGCTTGTCCTATAAATTTGATTCTAAGTGCTTCTAGTTTGCTTTTTACGTCTTGTAAATTAATGCCTCCTTCTAATTTAGATTGGATTAATGTTGTGTTTTTAATGTTTTGTATTGAAATATGTAATTCCTGATGTGTAAGTTGATTTGTCTTAAAATAGCTGGTGGATGTCCCCATATGTTCGCTGTGTATATTGTTTTGGAGTTGTATATGTGTTTATGATTATGCTGCAGCAAAAAATTGTGTGTGCTGTGTATTTATGTCTGTCAATTATGTTTTTTATTGACTGTTCAATGTTTTGCCATGTTTCTGTGTTAGTTTGAGTCTGTTTTTTTTTTAAATATTCCTTTTTTCTTACAAATTAAGAAAAATAGAAAAGTATATGCAAAAAAATAATAATTTTAAAGGGAGATAATTAGAGATTTTTAAATATATTTAAATATATAGATAGATATATCTTAGATTTATTGTTACATATTATTTTAATTTAT
The DNA here is from genome assembly GCA_964033795.1 of Lymnaea stagnalis. Lineage (NCBI taxonomy): Eukaryota > Metazoa > Mollusca > Gastropoda > Lymnaeidae > Lymnaea > Lymnaea stagnalis. The sequence goes on along the minus strand of CAXITT010001215.1, from coordinate 70,764 downwards.
TAAACAGTCATTGTAATAAAATAATTCCAAAAAGAATTTTTAAAAAAAAAACTGTTTTCAATCAGATTTGTATTATTTTCGTACTTTTATGTAATTTAAGGAAATAATGAGATAACATGTATCAAATAAATTTAATTTTATTTCAAAAGCTTAACCAAATGATTATGCAATGTCCAAGGGATTTTTCAATCACATTCGATCCCTTCCAATAGGGATGCAATATATGCAATGGATGATAAGTCCACCAATGCCAAGCAGTAAAGCAAACATTCAAAATAGTGTCCATGAAACATAAATTATTTCCTTCGCCGGCGTAAGAAAAACAAATTCTTAAATGAATTGTTCGTGATCATTTTTTTTTTAAATAACTATTTTTCTTATGAGTACAAGGCGGTTGCTTTTATTTAAAGCCGATAATGTCCCTTTTCTCGTTTACATCTACAAATTACTATTTAAACAAAACTCTTCTGCTTTCTCTTCTTTGATATTTTAAGGACTCACTTAAAATTTGACACTTGTTGCTCGATTTGAGATTAATTTATCTAAACAATGCATCCTATCTAAGAACAACCATGAAGCTATTAGATGTTTGTTATTCAACACACTTTTTTAGATATATTACATTTTAATATGTATTTTTTTTTAAATTAAATTTTTAATTTTGTTTGATAGATTAATTTGCGCAAACTCAACACTAGTTAGACATATTTGGGCCGACTGGGCGAGCTGCAGGACGCTCTCAATGAGTTCCTTACAAACAAAAGTTACGTAGACCAGGGCGAGACTTGACATTTGCACCGATGCTCCCGTTTAACGGCACTCCTATGAGCGAATTTTCGGAGGTCACTAAATCCGTTGTGAAGAAAATCCTGGCTGACTCCCCGAAAAAGTTATTTTTGCTTGACCTTCCTCCGGCAAGGCTGTTGTACGAATGTTTAAATGAATATAGTCCCTATCATAACTAATATCATAAATCAGTCTCTAAAATCTGGTATTGTTCCATCTTCTTTTAAAGAGGTGGTTGTAACTCCAATGCTAAAGAAGATGAATCTCGACCGCAATGTGTTGGGAAATTATCTCCCCTTCTCTAATCTAACATTTATATCCAAGATTTTGGAGAAAGTCGTTCTCCGCCAGCACCCAAATTACCTCATTCGGTGTGTGACTTGTTACAGCCTTTCCAGTAAGTGCATTACTCTACCGAGACAGGTTGCGCGTCTTAAATGACCTTCTGACATCTTGTGGTGAGGGAAAGACATCGCTTTTGTTAGTCGTTACTTGATCTATCGGCTGTGTTCGATACGCTTGACCACGGCATACTTATCCAAAATCTGGAAAATACTTTCGGTTTCACCGATACAGTCCTGAAATGTTTCTGCTCGTATCTGACAAATCTGTTCCAATTATCGCAAACGGCTTCACCGCAAAGCAAGCTATCATTGAATTCTTAGTACCCCAGGGCTAGGTCCTAGGCCCGGTGCTTTTCAATATGTACGTTCTGCCCCTGGGTGCCATGATCAAGCAGTTTGATATGCTATATCACATGTTTGCGGATGATACCCAACTCTAGAAACCAGTGATCCCCTCTCAGTTCCCTAACTCAGCTTTTAAGTATGACACTGAAGACAGTGGAGTCAGTTAAGCACAAGATGGCTATAAACAAGCTTAAATTGAGCGATGAAAAGACCGAGTTGATCCCCATTGCTGCCAATAAAAACCTACAATATATACATAACACACAAACCCTTACTCTCTCAGGTATACAGATTGAGTTTGCTCAAAAAATGCGAAACCTGGGTACCTACTTAGTAGGAACACTAACTATGGGAAAACAACATTAACATGCTCTTTAAGGCGAAATTTCTAGAGCGGTGCAGAAATAGTCATATACGACCTTTCTTAACAGTAGATGCATCAAAGTGGCGGATGTCTGCATTAGTGCTATCACGCATGGACTACTGCAATGTTCTGATGGTGGGTCTTCCAGCTACAATCCTAGATAAAATTCAAGAAGCACATAATAATGCGGCTCGCATTATTCTTTGAAAAAGCAAATTCAACCATGCTAAAACACTTCTGAGAGAGCTGCGTTGGCTGCCGGTCCGCGCTCGCTTATAGTAAACAATAGCAAGGCTGTGCTACCGCACAGCTTGCATACCTGGCACCACCCTAACTCAAAGTGCTGCTGCGCCGTATGTATCAATTTGACAATTGCGCTCATCTGTTGGGGCCAACTCTCAATACCACGTGTTCGTTTGAGACTCTACGAAGGCGCACTTGCGCATTTGCTGTCCCAAAAATTTGGAACACCCTGCCTGTCACTCTCAGAAACAGCCAGTCACTTAAGTCTTTCAAAACTGATTTAAAGACATATACATCTCACAAACACCTGCTGGGGTGATGTTGTCTAACTCGATATTATCTTGTAGATGTGCATGGGTCTGTGTTGTTTATTGTTGCAAGATATGAAAGACTTAGAACAGTTTTTTTCGTATATAGTTTATATAAATTTGCATTTTGTATTTAAATGAGGTACTAACGCAACTTCACCCAATCATAATCAACTTCACAATCCTAACTAACCTTGCCAAAACGTTGCAAATCTCACCGAACCATTTCCCAATTTACCCAAACCTTCCCCAATTTACCCAAACCTTTCCCAATTTACCCAACCCTTTTCCAATTTACCCAACTCTTTCCCAATTCACCCAACCCTTTCCCAATTCACCCAACCTTTTCCCAATTCACCCAATCATATTCATCACTAACCCTCCTCCACACACCTAAATATACAATTCAAGATACCAGTAGGAAATTAAATTGAGTGTACAATATTCCATTCATTTGAAAGATATCAGCCATAAACGAATGGTTTGTCCAATGATTTCAGAGACTTACCAACTCTTATTCCCTTTAAAAAATTAAGGTAAAATAACATTTAACAGGTATGTCGAGTATATTTTTTTTGGCAGTCAGGTCAAATTATATGTAACAGGCTTTACGAGTTTTTTAAAAGACATTATAAGGATATAATTATTTTTTTGTAACTATAATTTACAGTAACGGATATTTTTTTTTAATGCAAATAAATTGTTTGTCCCTCATAAATCTACTTACGAGTTTTATCCAAGTCCAACACATTTATACTATTGAAAAGTCAACAATGTTTTAACAGTTGTTTTAACTGTAATTTTTGTATTACATGTATATTAATAGTGAACTCTCAAAACTAAATGTCATGCAGAAAAGCTAAAATTGTCGGAAAGAAAAAGGGGGGGGGGGGGGGGGGGCTGGTGATGTGTACGTTTGGTACGTCATAATTTCTTACGTTTTGTCAAATAGTTAGGGACATAAACATGCGGTGTAAAAGCAGATGGTACATGAACATATTAATAAAGTTCAATGGTTGCCACACACAAAAAATGTGCGTTTGCCAGCGTTTGAGTGTGGTGGTGGGGTGAGCTCTCAATGGGATTCTAATAAAGTACGTTACTTATAGGCATATTTTGTAACAATTTAAGAAACAATGGTTCAATATTATGTTCTATCAATACTTTACACAAAAAGTGTATAATTTAGGATTGTGTAAATGTATTTAAGGGTTTAAAATTATATTTTGTTAAAAAAAAAGTATCTTCTTAGGAAAAAACATTGTCTATACGTGCCAGTTACGCCAAGGTCAAAGTATTCTTAACAGGTCTATCTCTCGTTCAAGGGCAGAACGCCAGTAAAATGTGATTCTATGCGTCTGTTGTCACAAGGAGGTAAGTGTATGAGTGTAAGTATGTATGGTGTCAGAGGTATTGTAACAATTTGAGAAAGTATCACTGAACATAAGGGAGCTCCTAACAGTATAGGCTTCCCAAACATTCGATTCGTTAAAATTAGATTGTCAATTAACATATAAGTTGAGCCCATAGTCATGTCTTGTGTCTACAAGTTAAAAAGATATGAGTTTATTGCTTTTTGAGGTATAAGGTTCATAAAATAACATATTATTTATATATATATATCATTTAAATTTATTATTTTGAAAAGTTAGATTTCATTTTTGGTTCCCCTTCTGTAATCTTGGTTTTTGAAAATTCAACTTCCGGAATTTCCTAAGAGATTACTTTTAATTTAACTCATGTCTATTAGCATGTCCTATTTTCGTCCGTCCAGTCTGCTGAGAATGGCTCTTAGCCGAAACATTCTTGTCCTCTTGTTGTGGTTTTAAATGTAAGCTTTAAATTCCTTGTCCTACTTTTTGTCTCTATTTTTTTTTCTAAATGAAGTCTTAGAGCTAATAAATGTTTTTAAAGGGAAATAATCGCTTTCTTTACTCACATGTTACAGTCAATTTCATTAAACATGTTTTGAAACATATTTATGTGTTTACTGCTATCAAAATTTATTTAGTATTAGTGTTAAACAAAGATTGGGCAAAAAGTTCTTAAGTTTTAATGTTATTCTTTTCAAACTATTTTTTGGTATTCAGGTAAAAACTTTAATTTTACAATTTCAAGTGCAGTATATATAGCATTATATATGCTTTACCAGGGTTCGTGCTCTGCTGGACGCTCTGAATAGAGACTATTATGACTTTCAACCAGTCATTGTCAAATTGACTTCGATCCCTGCATTTAGGGATAAAAAAAACAATTCGTATCAGGAAATTTCGTCGAAAGACATTACTTCGACGGAAGTTGGTCGAAAGGAAATTTGATCGACCGGAAGTTTGATCGAAAAGAAGTTTGATTGCAGAAGTTTGACCGAAGAGAATTTTGATCTAAAGTAAATTCGGTCAATTGTTTTTGAAATCTAAGAGGTTCCAGGGAGAAATGTAAATAGTGTAGTTTGTTCCAATGTTGGTTTGTTCGCGCGAAATTGTGTTCGATTCTTATTTTTATTTTTCTTGTAAATAAATTGTATGTTTAACTTGCCAGTGAGCATTATGGGGACCTGTTCCAGTGTTCGAAAGGATGTGTGTACGAAAGGAATTTTGTTAAAACTGAAAAAATACGAAACAGTAGCTATGTATTCATTGAGAAATTAACCATCAAGTTAACATGTAAATACCACCAATAAAATCTTTTTTGTGTTGAATGTATTTTTTGGAATAGTTTTTCTATCTCAATCTTTCCATGTGTTTATACAAATTCGTATAAAATCGGATACAATTATATAAATGTGTGACGCGGGAAAACACTGATTTCTAACAACAAAAGCTCTAATTTTGTTCGGTAATTAGTGGCATCAAACCGATGGGTAGTCTTTAAATGACAAGTAGTCAAAATGGCATCCATGTCAGAGGATAACTTTGTTACAAGCACAAAAAATAAAATCAAACATGTAGTTGATGGCTACATCTACCTGAAAGAAAAGCAGCGTAACGATAAAATCTATTGGAAGTGCGAAAACTTCACAAAACTTTCTTGCCCATGTCGAGTGGTAACTGTTAACAACACTTTTATTACCAAACAAAGCAACGAGCACAGCCATGCAGCCGATAGCTCCAAGGTTGAAGTTAATGTAGTTATGAACTAGATTAAAAGAGACGCTATAACCACATGCGACTCTCCGCATTATATTTTATCTAATGCTTCATGATCTTTAACCCCAGTCAATGTCCGTCAAGTTATGAAAAGAAACATAAGAAATCACAGAATAGAAGACAATCGGCGTCCAGCTATTCCTACTGTTAGGACACATCAGATTCATTAGTGAATATATTTCTACAGAGAATGGTAAAGACATTTTATTGTTTGATTCTGGGCCGGTAGATGAAAAAATTTTTATATTTTCAAACAGGAATAATCTACGTTTACTTTTAAACATAAAAAGCTGGTAAGCAGATGGTACTTTTAAAACGGTACCACCTTTATTTGAACTATTGTATACAATTCGTGGCTTACGTGAACATACTGCTGTTCCATTGGTTTATGCCCTTCTTCCAAACAAAACTGTACAAAGTTATATACATTTTTTAAGAGCTTTCAAAGACTTGGAGTCTGCTTGTAATCCTCATAGTTTTCTTATGGATTTTCGGCTTGCAATTGTAAATACCATAAACGTTGAGTTCCCTCAAACAATTATTCGAGGATGATTTTTTTTTCACTTCTGCCAGTGTGTCTATAGAAATGTGCAAACAAATGGCTTGAAGCTAAATTACAACTGTGACCCCGACTTTACATTAAGGATACGAATGTCATCTGCCTTAGCATTTGTTCCTACACAACATGTGGTAGAGTTTTTTGAGTTACTTGCAACAGAAATATTTTACGCAATGTAGCTGAAGTAGTTAATGACTATTTTGAGGTATTAAGGATACGAATGTCATCTGCCTTAGCATTTGTTCCTACACAACATGTGGTAGAGTTTTTTGAGTTACTTGCAACAGAAATATTTTACGCAATGTAGCTGAAGTAGTTAATGACTATTTTGAGGACACATGGATCGGTCGACCTAATCATAGTCACCGTCGTCCACCTCGATTTCCTCTTCTTATGTGGAACTGCTTTGATGTTATTCAAAAAGGTTTGCCAAACACCAACAATGCTCTTGAAGGTTGGCACAGGGGCTTTCAGAACCAAGTTTGCGCTGACCACCTCAACATTGGGAAATTTATAAAAGCTATCAAACTTGAACAAAGTTTAAACGAACTTCATTAGTGAACAATACATCAGTGGTCAAGAGCCTCCTCCAGGAAGAAAACAATATAAAGATTCAACAGAAAGACTTGTGATGTTTGACAAGACCAAATTAATTTCTTTATTTTATATGTGAGCACTGTAAGTTTTCTGACCTTATTGTCTATAAGAACTTACTTCATGTCAAGAAAGAAAGTATTGTGGATTCCTTTCTATTGTTACTCTATGAAATAATATGTGACATGACCGTATGTTATGGTAACCTTTTTCTGATATTGATCAAAGACATTTTACCCTTGCTAATGTGTGTTAGATGTTGGATCAAAAGAAACATTGTATGCATTGTTAGTTCTTCAATAGTTAAGTAGTGATTAAATGGGTTTAATTGATAATTGAAATAATCTATACCACAGTAAACTTTTCTATTAATGAGAAAATATATACATATTATTTTAGTTAGTGACAACTGACAAGGAAATACATTATTTTGTTGAACTTCTTTTGATAAATTTCTCATTTTATTTATATTGTGTATACAAACAAATAAATATCTCATGTCTCAATTATATTTTAGTTTTTTGCATCGATCTATTTACTTAGAATTTACAAAGAAGATTTTAGGTCATATGGGCTGAAGAAAACCCATATTCATCTAGATTCTAGAAAATAGTGTGATTTGGTCTGTGCCGATGTTTTGAAGGGATTCAAATAGTCTCNTATACAAACAAATAAATATCTCATGTCTCAATTATATTTTAGTTTTTTGCATCGATCTATTTACTTAGAATTTACAAAGAAGATTTTAGGTCATATGGGCTGAAGAAAACCCATATTCATCTAGATTCTAGAAAATAGTGTGATTTGGTCTGTGCCGATGTTTTGAAGGGATTCAAATAGTCTCCTCAGAGCCTGGTTTTAAATTGATATTTTCATCAAGAAAATCAATGTTTCCTTCTTGATTCATTTAAAGATTATTGTTAATGTTTAGTCAATATATTTCTAAGTATTCGTAACGTGAGTAAACAAAACTTGTAGTAATCATCATGCACATTGGCTCCTGTTTCTACATGTCCTCATGCTGTCTGCCACTTGGCTCCTGTCTCTACATGTCCTCATGCTGTCTGCCACATTGGCTCCTGTCTCTACATGTCCTCATGCTGTCTTTCACTTGGTTCCTGTCTCTACATGTCCTAATAATATCTGCAGTTTTTTGTATGTCTATTTTTTTGTATTATTCTATCTGCCAACATATTCCATGTATCTGCATGTTATCATGATGTCTGCCACTTGGCTCATATCTCTACATGTTCTCATGCTGTCTTTCACTTGGTTCTTGTCTCTACATGTTCTCATGATGTCTTTCACTTGGCTCATGTCTCTACATGTTATCATGCTGTCTGCCACTTGGCTCATATCTCTACATGTTCTCATGCTGTCTTTCACTTGGTTCTTGTCTGAAAACGGTATCAAGCTATTGCAAATTAAATCATGTCTCAATAAATGTTCATGATGATGTCTGCCACTAGGTTCATGTCTCTACATGTTCTTATTTTGTGGCCACTTTACATATGTCTGTACATCTAATCATGATGTCTGTCACCCGGCTCATGCCTCAACATGATATCATGCTGTCTGTCACTCGGCTCATGAGTCAACATGTTATCATGGTGTCTGTCATTTGGCTCATGAATCAACATGATATCATGCAGTCGCCAAAAGGTTCATGTCTCACATTTTCTTATGATGTATGCAACTTGTTCATTCCTCTACAAGTTCTCATTCCTTCTGTAACTATTTCATGCATCTAAATTATCTACTGATGTCTGTAATTTGGCTTGTTTTTAAAATCTAAATGGTCTAATGCTGTCTGTCACATGACTTATGTCCCAAAATGAAATCATGCCTTGGCCAATTGGTTCATGTCTCTAGATGTTTAAATGAAGTCTGCCACTAGGCTCATGCTTCTACTGTTTTCATGCTGTCTGTCACAGGGCTCATGTTTCACCATTTTATTATGCTGTTGCCAACTTGATCTACACATGTTCTAATGTTCTCTACCAATTAGCCTATGTCTCTACACATTTTCATGTTCTTTTTCCCTATTGGCTCATGTCTCTACTTATTCCCATGCTGTCTATCACTTGGCCCATGTCTCAAAATGTTATCATTGAATAGCCAAGTTGCTCGTTGTTCAACATATTATAATGATGTTTGACACTTAGCTCATCTCTCTAGATGTTTTTATGATGTCTTCAACGTATTTCATATATCTACATGTCCTCATAATGTCTGCCTTATTTCTCATTATCTCTTCATGGTCTCATGCTGTCTGGGAATTGACTCATGTCTCAACATGATATCATGCTGTTGCCGATTGGCTCATGTCTCAACACGTTCTAAGGGTTTCTGCCACTTGGCTCATGTCTTAAAATGTTCTTATGCTTTCATCCAAATGCTGTGTTAATATTTTATCACGTTGTCGCCCAATGGCTCATGCCTCACATGTTGTACTGGTTTCTGCCCCCTCTCTCATATCTATAAATGTTCTTATGAAGTCTGCCAATTAACTAATGTCTGCCCATGTTTTCTTGATGTATGTAACTTGGCTCTTGTCTCTAATGTTTTATGCTGTCTTTCACTTAAATGATGTCTTAGCGTTTGATTATAATATCGCAAAATATCTCATGCCTCACAGAGTCTCATGATGTTTTGTACTTGGCTCCGGTGTCTAATGTTTCTCGTTGTCAGACACTTGAGTGATGTCTCAAAATGGTCTTATGATATCTGGCACTTGACTCTTGCCTCAACATGTTTTAATTATGTCCTGTACGTGGCTCATATCCCTCATGCTGACTACCACATATTTTATGTATCTACATATTCTCAGGACGTATGCATCTTTGCTAATGTCTCAACATGTTATCATACTGTGGAAAATTTGATCATGTCTCAAAAATGCCTCATGCTGTCTACCTCTTGGCTCATGTCTCAAAATTTTCTAACTTATTCTAACACTTCGCCCCTGTCTCAACATGTTCTGATGCTTTATGTCACTTCTTTTCATGTCTTTTTATGTTTTCATGGCGTCTGCCATTTGCCTCATGTCTATACATGTTCTAATGGTGTCAGCTACTTGGCCCCTGGCTCAACATTATCTCACGCTTCTGTCATGAGGCTCTTAACTTTGTCCATCTTTGACTGAGGTAATAATGATATTTCGTCGATCTAGAAGATGCGGAATAAAGATACATACTGTTTTCTGTAACCAACGTAACCATAGGATCATTGAAAAGTACATCAAAACACATCAATATCTCCAATCGACAACGATCCTATAACTTGGCTGTAACCCTGGCATATCTTTCAGTTAAGTTATGTTTTACAGACACAAACACTTATATAAACTTGTTAATGGCACTATTTCAATATATAATACACCAGTGGTAGGAAAATCACGACTAGTGAGCCGCATGCGGCTCTTGATCGGTATGATGGCAACTAGGCCAGCCGGCCAAAAAAAAAAACGGTTTTGACTTCTTAAATGATGGTTTTTTGAAAAGTTATTGAAAATAATTGTTTCTCTCAAAAATATGTAGTCGTCCTGATGGTGATCTTTGACATTTTTGACTGGTGACTTTTCTGACCACACAACCACATAATAAAAATAAAATGTATACACTATATATTAGCAAGTTTAATTAAGTGATCTAATCTATGTTTTGGTAAACATTGTAAAATACTAAAGGATACATGTGTGTCTCTAATATGACATAAGGGCTGCCACACCTTGGGAATTTTCACAAGATCCTTGGAATTCACTACTCCATTCACGACAAAACTTAATTTTTCCCAAAAAAAATCTCAAGATCCTTAAAAAACACTAAAACATGTCCATGATCTTGGAAAATATTTTGACAAAATCTTGGGAATGAACAAAAAATGTGTGGCACCTCTGTGTGTCATACGTATTAGGTGGGTGGGGCAATATTTACAGCTGAAATTGTTTGCCTGAATAGCCATTTATTGCCATAGTATCCCTAAAGGTAAGGATCGATAGTAAGTGGACTACCACTAGAAAAACTTAAATAGACTAGTGAACATTACATTAAGTGTAGTTTGTTTGAAATAAATTTCCCTTAAATTTGAAAAGTTTTAGTTTCGTAAAAACACTTATGATATAAAAGTAAAATAAATGTTTAAATTTTATGGACTGTATAAGTTATTACTTTTTGAAATGTTTCAAAAAATTGCAAATTCATAACAAAAATAAGATAAACATCTCACACATTATACTCAATTTTATGTCACCATGTTTAAAAAAAAATAAAGTTATTGTTTCCCCTAAAAAAGGAATCGTCTTTTAGTCTCTTTAAAAAAATTCTGAAAACTGAACAATAAATTGGAATAACAGAAAGATTGATCAGTATTTAATGTATATTTTAAATTGGTAGTAAGGCAGTTCAAACAGTCATTCAATTTTTTTTTTTTTCATTTTACCTTTTTCTTTTTATTAGGTCCTCTTTTTTTTAAAATAATGATTTAACAAAGAATATTTTATTATGTATGAAAAGATATTTTCAAAGAAAAATACCAACATTTTAACAAAACTAAAAAGAAAAAAACAACAACATCGGTACAGAAAATCTTTTTTGCATAACAGTTAGTGTAAATTACAATTACATAAAAATAATCTCAAGTATACAGATTTTTTTTAAAATGGGGTATTCCTCTGTCTTTATATTTTCTTCATTTAACTTTTGAATTATGTTTCGTTAAATATAAAAAGTGTTTCAATGATATGTTTGTAAAAATTAAAGACTTTAGTGGTGCAGTCTTTTTTTTTCTGTAATGTGAAAGTATTTTTTATTAAAGAATAATTAACTTGAATTTAATTATAGAGCATATCAAATATAATTTTTTTTTTTATTTTTTATTTTCTTGTTAAAAATTTAAACACACTTTACTATTGAGCGATTAAATGTATAACAATTGGATCTTCTTTCAGGAGACGTCCATCACAACAAATATTTCAACATCACTGTCAATTTTAGGTTCTGATATGAATGATTACGTCATACAACTTTACCCCCTTCCCCCATTTCGCATACAGTGACACATTCCCTCCTACCCCCCCCCCCCTGATTGTAAGTACCTTTGGACGGTCGATTTGTGTCTGAATTCTGGACCACAAACACAGCTGCAGTACTGGTCTTGACCACATTAGAACCATTACAAATAAGGAGGGGAAAAGCAATATCAAGTACCGTCGGGAGGTTGCGAAGGCTGAAAGGAAAAGAACCATCGATTCAGATGCAAGAAAACAGAGTGGCGGGCGGGAGACTAAAGCGATCCTCTTTCGTGCACCAGGTCGTGGAGCTTGAGAGAACAGTCGACCTGTCTTGCAATAAGGAACGTCGGACCCAAATCCCAGTCAATTTACCATATGTGGAACCATCACTTCCCTCCATACATTTGGCCTTGACCGATGCAGCAATGACGAAACGCAGACCGGAACATTAGGGTGGCCCAAAAAAACTCAACTTTCATCTACAGAGCCAAACACCATCTAACTGTTTTCATTATAGCAAACCTTTAATTACGGCAGAGTTTCAGCCTCTTGTGCCAACTGCAAGGTGATGCTCAACGACCATGAATTTTCAAAATTTCATCGAAAATTGCCGAACTTTCCTGCAATTTACATTTTGAATATTTACTTACTGTATCATGATGTTTGTGTTACTGTCACACAGCTAAGTTGAGTTAAGGGAGTTAAGTGAGGGGAGAATTATGACTTATAATTTATAGAGTATGGACATTGGTAAGACGAGCCAATCAGAAAAAAGATTTGAAGAAGAGTACAATGGAAGATGGAATCATGGCGGTTGTTTTAAGTCCATGCTTTTAATATATTACTTATGTGGCGATGAGTAGATACCGACCAAAATTAGGTAAACAGCAAGACAAAATAACTCAAGTAAAGAAAACCTCTCGAGACCAATTGTTCAATCCAAGTGGAACAAGTGCCTTTGACCGTAATAAAACATCTGATCGTGAAGTTGTTCGGCTACTTATTCCTATTGCTGCAGCCCTTGGTCACGATCCAAATGCACTTCCTATTTCACGTAGCACTATTCAACGAGCTGGGTCAAGTGCTAGGCATGACATTTCTAAAGCAATGAAAGATAATTTTGAGCCAACTTGCCCATTAGTAATCCATTGGGATGGAAATATACTTCCAGCAATATTTGGAGAAGGCTCAGTTTAAAGGCTACCAGTTTTAGTTTCAGGTGATGGGATGGACAAACTGTTCGGTGTGCCAAAGGTGAGCTCTGGAACTGGTGAGAATGAAGCAAATGCTGTTCACAAATTGTTGGGAGTGGCAGCTTGTTGAGAGGGTTCAGGCTATGTGCTTTGACACAACCTCAGTAAATACCGGCAGAATAAATGGAGTATGTGTTGGCCTTGAAATTAGGCTAGGTCAGAACTTCATTGGTTAGCCTGTCGTCATCATGTAATGGAGACCATCTTGTCAAAGGTTTTCACCACCTGCTGTGGACCTTCAAAATACCCAGTTATCCCGCTTTTTAAACGATTCAAATGCTGTTGGAGAGTCATCACCAGGCAGTTTTTTTTCAGAATTCCAGGTGACACCTGCAGCTTCTATGTTATCAGATGCAACCATTGCAATCCGGACCAAAGAGCACCTAAAGGAACAAGTCAGAGATGATTACATGGAGCTTATTGAGTTGACTCTGACTGTTTTGGGAATCCACCGAGTACAATCCACTGAAGGGCTCCAGGACCAGTACATCGTGCTCGCTGGATGGCAAAATTAATTAATGCTATTAAAATGTATCTCTTCCGCAACCAAACATATGTATTAAAGCTTACAAAGAAACAAGAAGCCCCAATTGAGCGCTTTGTTAAGTTTGGTGCACTAATTTACACCAAGCATTGGGTAACTGCTCCCCGTGCAACTGAAGCTCTATCCAGTGATTTAAAGCTGTTGACTGATCTCAGCAGTTACCAGATCATCGATCCTGACATCAGTACAGATGCAAGAAAGGTCCTAGAAAATCATCTCTGGTATCTTTCAGACGAGCTTGTTGGATTAGCCCTGTTCTCAGATCATGTGTCAGCAGCTGCAAAGATGGGAATTGTGCAGGCAATGACCCGTGAAGCTGGCGAACGAAACGTGCGTGGAGATTGATCAACTCTAATGAAACCAGATGTATGTTTAGGTGACTTTGGAACTACCAGAACGAGGAACCTTCTTTTTTATCATAACATTGACAGCGCCTTTCTTGATTTGCCACCACAAGTGTGGCCTGCAAGTGAACAGTATCGATATGGCCAGACACGATTCAAGTCATGACGTGTTGTGAACGCCACTGCAGAGCGAGCGGTAAAGCTTTTTAATGAATACAACACATTGCTTACTAACGACGAAGAAGAAAAACAACTCTTATTGCAAGTAGTGGAAGCAAACCGCAAGGCTGTTCCAACACAAATCGCCAAATAGTCTGCTGTTCAGGCCTTAATGTCAGAATGACAATAACATTGACTGATACTGCACGCTTTTGTGACTTGAATTTGAGTTGGTTAAATTTTCAAGTTTTTTAATGGAACAGCACAATTTGACCTTTTAATTGTGACAAATGCCAATAACAATATGTTTAAGCTTAGTGGTTAATTTGCAAAAGAGTGTTGAACTGTTGATATTAAAAAGCTATTGCTGGTTGTAATTTTAAAACATTCAACATATGCGCATTTCTTTATTTTGTTCGAATTTCATAAAATGTGGACATAATTTTGCTTTTGAGCACCGTCTTGTAATTAAAATTTAAAGCTGAAACTTTACCAAAACATTACTATGAGAAATGTAAAAACTTGGGAGGGTTTCCTTACTCTATAGCACACATTTCATTTTTTGCAATATCTCAATGAACCACCCTAATATATTATATGTATATATGTATATATATGTATGTATATACATTTGTACATTTAATTTATTCTTAATTTTTTTTTTGTTGTGCTGATGAAGGCATGAGCCGAAATGTAAACATGTGTATTCTGTACAATTAATTTAAAGCTTAACTTATATTGTTATATTGACACAAATTATTGGTGTCTATTTAGTCAATTTAATGGAACCAGTTATTTTTTTTAATGACAATGTAATCGTTTTATGTATAAACTATATTTTGGATTTAGTGTACCGTACCCACTTTGTCTGGGTGTTAATTGCACCGGGGCACAATGCCCCCCACTCGGAGTTATGCCCGAAAGATCTCTGCTAGAGAATAGAACAAATATTACGCTTTTATGATTGATTTTATTTTTAAGATTGCATTCTATAAGTTTGTTCACATCCTCTAGTCTAGGTTATGTAAAATCCAACTTTCAGAAACAACAATTAAGTTATTATCTTTTCTCTATTTCTTGTCATATTTTCATATCTCCTGTCTGTTGAGGAAGGCTTTTATGCGTTTATTCATTGTCTTACTGTCCTAGTTAATATTTCAAGCTTCCACATAATAAGTTTTACAATTTTTTTTCATTTTTTTAAAAAGAACATTGGTCACTAATAAATGTTTTTCAAGGAAAATATCGATTACGTTTCCGAAATAGTATATCGATATTTTAGGAATGAATTTTTAGATACAGTTTAATTCTTCTTTTGTTATAGAAATATATTTTAAATATTTTTCAATGCATACTATTGTTCCTATACCCATTAGATTTCTCATTAAAATGTATTTATTTATTGATTTATTATTTTTTTACGAAGATAAAACCTTTAATTTTACTATTTTAAAAAAGAATCATATATTTTTTTTAAATTTACTTAACCAAAGTTGCCTAGCTCTTTTCCAAATGATACTAGTGGACTATAACGTCTTATTTTAAGCAGTAGTCAACTTGAAATCGATCCCTACACATAGGGATGTAAAACGAATTTAACTATAGTGTTTTTCTTTATTTTTGGAATATTAAATTATGTATATTATATGGCATCCCCACGTCTTCACATAATGTTAGTGTTATCAGGATACGGCAACAAACAGGATACGGCAACACACAGGGTACGGCAACACACAGGCTTTTGCAACCAGCAGGCTTCGGGGACCAGCAGGGTTGTTTCAGTTTTAGATGGGCCCCCAAATGTTACGACATTTATTTAATAACTTGAGGCCTTCATCAAATGTTGCGGCCCTCTTAATACTTGACATATTAGGATCTTCGTCCTGACGCTTCAACACATTACGCAGTAGTTACGTTTACTGCACAATCATCAGACTCCACTTTGTCTAGGGGTTCACAACACGTTCTTAATATCAATATATATATCACAACTCCAGCATGGAAATACAACAGTTCTTTATTTACAGGATCCAATAGCAATTCACAGTGACAACGTTCAATTGCAATAATACTAACTCTCAAAACTACTCTCTCGGCTTGACTCTGACACACCAGCTCAACTCTCGACCCCAGGGCCTCTCTCTACTAGGGCAACTACTCAACTAACTCAGCCTACACTAACGTTCCACACTACGGACTAACTTCACGCACTGTTTCACGATCATCAACTCACAAAACACTGTCACGATTCACTTTTCCCCCTCCCGACATTCACAACAATCTAGTTCACAACACGAGTTAATGGCACTATTTCAATATATAAAACACCAGTGGTCGGAAAATCACGGCTTGCAAGCCGCATGCGACTCTTTATCGAGATGAAGGAAACCAGGCCAGTCGGTCACAATTCGGTTTTGATTCTAAAAATAAAGGATTTTGAAAATTATTGAAAAAAATTGTTGTTCTCAAAAAATTTGTTATCGTACTGAAGCTGATTTTTTTGCACTTTTGACTAATGAGTTTTCTGACCACTGAACCTCATTAAAACAATGTATACATTATTTATTAGCAAACATAATTAAGTGATCATTTCTGACTATGTTTTGGGAAACATTGTACTTAAGGATAATTATTTTGATTAAATCAATTTAGTGTAGTTATCAATACTCCTGGGGTTGAAAGTGAATCTTATAATTTCTTCAACAAAGAGAGAGCGAGGAAACTGTACCCACGCGCCAAACTAGTTGATGCGAAAAATGTGATGCGGTGGTATTTTTTTCAGAATGTAATCAGCAACAAATCTAAATCTAACCAGCACTCTATCTAAAAAATTCGAGACATTTTCGGTATTATTTTTATATATAAATTAATCTATTTTTTTTTAATGATGATTACACTTAACAATTAATAATATTAAGGGCTAATGTTTCAGGCGTGTTAATTGAAATTGTTGGCCTTCCTTGCAGTTTATTGCCATGGTATCCCTAAAGGTAGGGATCGATATCACGTGGTCTACCACTTGTAAAATGCTATTGCAGTCTAGACAGATAAGTAGACATGGAACCGCTGGTTAAGCATAGTTTGTTTGAAATAAATTTCACTCAAATTTGAAATGTGTTAGGTTCGTTAAAAAAACTATGATATAAGAGTTAAATTAATTTTATAATTATTTTAAGGAGAAAATGCTTTACTGCTTATCGAAATATTTTTAAAAATTACCCATTTATAACAAAACTAAAAGATCTTACACATTGTACTCAACTTTAAATCACAAGCTCTTTTTCTTAAAAAAGAGAGGAATTGTTTCCCTTGAAAATTGAATCTCTTTTTTTATTTTTTAAACAAACTATCAAAACTGAACAATGAATTGGAATAACAGAATCATTATTCAGTAGTTAATTAATATTTTAAATTGGTAGTAAAGGAGCCCCAACAGTCATTGCAATTTATTTTTTTTTTTTTATTTTAACTTTTTTTTTTTTTTTTTAATTTTCTTTAGTTTTAAATTATAATTTAACGAAGAGTATTTTATTATGAACAAAACAAAAAAACAAAACATTAACAAAGCTAAATCAATTCTATTGTTTACAGAAACATTCTATTGACATAACAGTTAGTGTAAATTACAGTTACATAATTTGGCTATATATACCTATAGTTATAACTCATTTAAAATTATATCAAAATAACTTAACTATTCAAATGATGAGATAGTGATTCTTGTTGTGTTTACCTGGGCACATTAAAACATTATCGTGAGACAGCTATTGTATTGTTGTTTTGTTTACCCGGGCACATGAAAACATTCATGTAAGATAGCTTTTGTATTGTTGTTTTGTTTACCTGGACATATTAAAACACTATGTTGAGATTGCTATTGTATTGTTTTTGTATTTACCTGGATACATTAAAACATTACCGTGAACCAGCTATTGTATTGTAGTTGTGTTTACCTGGATACATTAAAACATTACGGTGAACCAACTATTGTATTCTTGTTGTGTTTACCTGGATACATTAAAACATTACGGTGAACCAACTATTGTATTCTTGTTGTGTTTACCTGGATACATTAAAACATTACAGTGAACCAACTATTGTATTCTTGTTGTGTTTACCTGAATATACTAAAACATAAAAAAAACTGATATAAATAACTTAATTATACAGATGATGATATAGCCATTGTATTGTATTGTATTTTTTTTTCTTTACCTAAACACATTAAAACATTATGGTACGATAGCTATTAAATTGTTGTTTTGTGGACCTAAACACATGAAATCATTAAGATGAGATAGCTATTGCATTGTTGTTTGGTTTACATGGACTCATTAAAACATTATCGTAAGATTGCTATTGTATTCTTGCTGCCTTAAAACATTATAATAATAATAATAATAATTAAGTTCATTTCAAAAACACGCTTCATCCCCAAAGGCTCGAAGCGCGGTACAAAGTCAACGAAATACAAATCTATAATTGACCACATTTAAAACAAACGCAACACTACAAAAACTAATTACAAGCATACAATGTCAAAGTCTTTTTAGCCATTTCAACCCCAAGCAACACAAACATTATGCATTAACTGGAAAATAAGGTTGACAATCATCCCAGAAGGTGTTTGCGAAATAGATGTGTCTTTAAATCTGTTTTAAAGGACTCCAGTGTCTGGATGTTTCTGAGATCGACAGGAAGGGCGTTCCAAATAGATGGACCAGCAAATGCGAAAGTGCGCTTTCCGTAAGTCTCAAGGCAAACACGTGGTGTCGAGAGTTTGCCACTATCGGATGAGCGGAGCTCTCTAGTGGGTACATAAGGCGTCAGCAGCTCTTTCAGATAGGACGGCGCCAGGTCATGTAAGCAGCGGTAGCACAAAGTTGCGATTTTGTACTCCATGCGAGCACGCACTGGCAGCCAGTGCAGCTCTCTCAGAAGTGTTTTTGCATGGTCAAACTTGCGTTTGCGGAGAACAATGCGAGCCGCATTATTCTGTGCTATTTGAATTTTATCCAGGAGCGTAGCTGGAAGACCCACCATAAGAGCATTGCAATAGTCCATGCGTGATAGCACAAATGCAGACATCAGCCTCTTTGTTGCATCAATTGTTAGGAAGGGCCTGATGTGACTAATCCTGCGCAGCTCTAGAAAAATCGCCTTGCATAGCATGTTAATATGACTTTCAAAAGTTAGTCTTCCATCTAGGTAGACACCCAGGTACCGCACTGTTTGAGCTAACTCAATACGCACACCTGAGAGAGTAATGTATGTAGTGTTATTTGCAGATTTTTGCTTCTGAGCGGTCGCGATGGGGAGCAGCTCAGTCTTATCATCATTTAATTTGAGCTTGTTTATGGTCATCCAGTGCTTAACCGACTCCATTGTCTTCTGTGTCATACTGAGCAGCTGAGGGAACTGAGAAGGGATCACGGATTGATGAAGTTGTGTATCGTCCGCGTACATGTGATACAACATGTCAAACTGCCTGATCTCTGCGCCCAGGGGCTGAATGTACATCGTGAAGAGCACTGGCGGCATACATTTGTATCATAGACGGCTTATATCTAGCCGATTATTCGAAGGAACCCTTCATTTCACTCTCTTGGGACGTTGTAAAAGTGAATCAATTTTATTCTTAT
Organism: Lymnaea stagnalis; assembly: GCA_964033795.1. Classification (NCBI taxonomy): domain Eukaryota; kingdom Metazoa; phylum Mollusca; class Gastropoda; family Lymnaeidae; genus Lymnaea; species Lymnaea stagnalis. Next base: position 51,122 of record CAXITT010001215.1, on the reverse strand, counting down.
GTATTACTGCACAGCAGGGCATTTTAACATTAAAAAAAACAAATACAAAGTGAAAGCAATTGTTTCCCTTGATAAACTTTTATTTGCAATAAACTTTCTTTTAATAATAGTTTCAAATGAATTTTAAATCTTAATTAACAAAAATATTATGTCTTAATCTACTTTAAATTTTAAATTGTTAAATTGTTCTCAGGCACAATCTGGTCAGAATGAAGAAACTTAGACATGGGGTAACGGAGAAACGTGTCAGATGTGTGGGAATGGAGAAACTTGTCATATGTGTGGGAATTCAGAAACTTATCAGATGTGTGGGAATGGAGAAACTTGTCAGATGTGTTGGAATGGAGAAACTTGTCAGATTTGTGGCAATGGAGAAACTTGTCAGATGTGAGGGAATGGAGAAACTTGTCAGATGTGAGGGAATGGAGAAACTTGTCAGATGTGTGGGAATGGAGAAAAGCGATTACATAGAGCAGTTTTGTTGTTTTTAATTTCAATTCATGTTAAGAAAAATATTTTAAAGACATACAATTTACGATCTCACACTGAGTTAATATGCAGTGTCGCCTGATCAAAATGTATTTGTCAACAAAGAACGTTCTATTCAAACACTTGGATGTCTGTCATGGGAAACGTTTTAACTCACATGATTTTTATGGCAACACGTTTAGGTCAGTTGTTTAAGAATTTATTTAATGCTGGGTTATACGAACACATTAGAACCATATCATTTAATGTATACCTGTAAACTCATAAAAACTGAGAGATATACAAATATAACATACAAATAAATAGTTATCAGTTATTAGATTAAAATGGTTGTTCCACAGCTCCATTACAATTTTAAATATATAATTCGAAGTTAAAAAAAAAACAAAAAAACATGCAATAAAAGAAAATTAAATATTAATTAAAAACCGAACAAGTATGTAAACATGTATGAAGTTTGTATGAACTTTAAACAAAAAGAAGAATGTGTCTATTCTCTCATATCGCAAGTCAAGAAATTTAACATTAAAGGCTAACATTTAAATGTATGTTAGAAACTTATCTTCTAGAAAAAAGCAATTTATATTCAGTACTATATTTGAATATAATGTATGTGAGATGCAGTTAAGTTAAATCAACAAATAACACCATTTTAATCTTTTAAAAATATTTAAATTTTCATATGAATATTATTATTTTTTTTTTAAATATGCACATTTTACGAAAGGAATGCAAAATGAATATTAAGTGCTTTCTTGACTAAAATTCATATTAAATTGACTTTTCGACAACTTAGCTACAAAAACATTATATAAAACTCGCTAAATTGTAGAGCGAAAAATTCAACGGAAATTTGACATACTTTTTTTTTCAAGTTTAAAGTATGAGCACGTTATCAAGGGTATGCGAAACCCATTTGTGGTAATTGAGATTAGCCTAAAATATGTTGACAAGAAATAGTGCAAGCCTGAGTGAACAAGGCGTGAGATTTGGATGATGTGGTTTCTATAGAAAACGTTGTGTCATAGACTGGTGGTCGTGTTATAGACGGGTGGTCGTGTTATAGACGGGAAGTCATGTCATAGATGGGTGGTCGTGTCATAGATGGGTGGTCGTGTCAGAGACGGGTGGTCGTGTTATAGACGGGAGGTCATGTCATAGATGGGTGGTCGTGTCATAGATGGGTGGTCGTGTCAGAGACGGGTGGTCGTGTTATCGACGTGTGGTCGAGTCATAGACGGGTGATCGTGTCATAGACCAGTATTCGTGTAATAGACAGGTGGTCGTGTCATAGATTGGTGATCGTGTCATAGATGGTTGGTAGTGTTATAGAAGTGTGGTCGTGTCATAGACGAGAGGTCCTGTTATTGACGGGTCGATGTGTCAAAGACGGGTGGTCGTGTTATAAACAGCTGATGGTGTCATAGACGGGTAGTCATGTTATAGACGCGTGGTCGTGTTATAGGTTGGTTGTCGTGTCATAGATGTATGGTCTTGTCATAGATTGGTAGTCATGTCATAGATGGGTGGTCGTGTCATAGACGGGTGGTCGTGTCATAGACGGGTGGTCATGTCATAGATGAGTGGTCGTGTCATAGGTTGGTTGTCGTGTCATAGTTGGATGGTCTTGTCATAGACTGGTGGTCATGTCATAGATGGGTGGTCGTGTCATTGATGGGTTGTCATGTCATATACGTGTGGTCGTGTCATAGGTGGGTTGTCATGTCATAGGCAGGTGGTCGTGTCATAGACTGGTTGTCAGTTTCATAGACCGGTGTTTGTGTCATATATAGGTGATAGTGTCATTGACGTGTGTTCGTGTTATAGACGTGTGGTCGTGTTATAAACGGGTGGTCGTGTTATAGCCGTGTAGTCGTTTCATAGACGGGTGTTCGTGTCATAGACGAGTAGTCGTGTCATAGACGTGAGGTCATGTTACGGAAGTGTTGTCTTGTTATTGACGGGTGATCGTATTATAGACTGGTGGTCGTATCAGAGACGCGTGGTCGTGTTATAGACAGGTTTTCATGTCAGTGACGGTGGCCGTGTTATAGACAGGTTTTCATGTCATTGACGGTGGTCGTGTTATAGACGGGTGGTCATGTTAATGACGGGATAACGTGTTATAAATTGGAGGTCGTGTCTTAGATGGGTTGTCGTGTCATAGACAGGTGATGGTGTCATTGACGAGAGGTCGTGTTATAAACTGGTGGTCAAGTTATAGAGATGTGATGGTGTGACAGACGTGCGATCGTGTTATAAATGGGTGGTCGTGTTATAGACGGTTGGTCGTGTCATAGACAGGTGATATTGTACTGCACAGGTGGTCGTGTCATAGACGTGAGGTCATATTATAGACGTGTGGTCGTGTTATAGACGGGTTGTCGTGTTTTTGACAAGTGATGGTGTCAAAAACGGGTTGTCTTGTTATAGTCGTGTGGTCATTTTATAGACCGGTAGTCGTGTTATAGACGGGTTAACGTGTTATAGACTGTTGGTCGTGTTATAGACAGATCATGGCGTCATAGAAGGGTAGTCGTGTTATTGACGGTTGGTCGAGTTATAGACGGGTGGTCGTGTCATAGAAGAGTTGTCGTGTCATAGACGAGTAGTCGTGTCATTGACTGTTGTTCGTGTTATAGATGGGTTATTGTGTTATAGAATGGTCATCGTGATATAGAAGTGTTGTCATGTCAAAGACGGGTTGTCGTGATATAGACAGATCCTCGTGTCATAGACAGGTGTTTGTGTTATAGATGGGTGGTTGTGTCATATATGATTTGTCGTATCATAGAATGGTGGTTGTGTTATAGGAATGTTTTCGTGTCATAGACGGGTGGTCGTGATATGGATGGGTCGTCGTGTCATAGACAGGTGGTCATGTTATGGAAAGATTATGGTGTCATAGACGGGTAGTCATGTTATAGACGTATGGTCGTGTTATAGACGGGTGGTGTGTCATAGTCGGGTGATGGTATCCTAGACGAGTTTTGATGTCATAGACAGGTGGTCATGTTATAGATGTGTGGTCGTGTCATTGAAGGGTGTTCGTGTCTTAGACAAGGAGTCTTGTCATAGACGGGTGCTTCTTTTATAGATGGGTTGTTGTGTCAGAGAGTGGTGGTCGTGTTATAGAAGTGTTTCGTGTCATAGACGGTTGGTCGTGCGATAGATGGGTAGGCGTGTCATAGACGGGTGGTCGTGTTATGGACAGGTTAGGGTGTCATAGAGGGTAGTCATGTTATAGACGCGTGGTCGTGTTATAGATGGATGGTGTGTCAGAGACAGGTGATGATGTCTTAGACGGGTGGTTGTGTTATAGTCGTGTGGTCGTGTTATCGACGGTTGGTCGCGTCATATGTTTGTTGTCTTGTCACTGAGGGGTGGTCCTGTCATAGACGGGTGGTCGTGTCATAGATGGATGTTCATGTCATAGACGGTCGGTCGTGTCATAGATTGGTTTTTATGTCCTAGACAGGTGGTCGGGTCATGGACTGGAGATTGTGTCATTACAGGGCTGGCCGTGTTATATACGGGTTTTCGTGTTATAGAAGTGTGGTCGTTTCATAGACGGAAGGTCGTGTCATTGACCTGTGGTCGCGTTAAAGAACAATGGTCGTGACATAGACAATTGGTTGTGTTATAGACGGGTGGTCGTGACATAGACGGGTGGTCTGTATATAGTCAGAGAGTTGTATCATAGTCCCTATTTATCGTGTCGCTTAAACTTAATATTAATTTTGTTCTTAGCTTTAACATAAAAACAAACCAAAAAAAAAAAAACAACAAAAAAACAATTAATTTTGTAACGTAATTTTAAATACATTAAGTATTTTTTCTATTAAATTATTGTTTTACATGAACAATCTTGCAAGATGCATGGAGAGAGGTGATACATTATTGGTCAACCCCTTTATTTTTAGGGCATCTTATATTTTAGGTCGGATACCTTTATAATTGTTGACATAATCATTATAACCAACTTTTGAAATGAAGCAAATGATAACTGTTTCAATTTAACATGGTGAATTAAATATATGGATACAAATAATACAATTTTAAATTTTAAATTTTAATAACATAATAAATGTGATAACAATTAACGGCCACGCTTTCTATTGTATAGCTTAAAAAAATAGCTGACTCGGCCAAAATGACGTACCGAAGGCAAGGCATGCAGTCAAAATGACGTACCTAAGACAAGGCCTGCAGTCAAAATGACGTACCAAAGGCAAGGCCTGCAGTCAAAATGACGTACCTAAGACAAGGCCTGCAGTCAAAATGACGCACCTAAGACAAGGCCTGCAGTCAAAATCACGTACTTAAGGCAAGGCCTGCAGTCAAAATCACGTACCGAAGGCAAGGCCTGCAGTCAAAATGACGTACCTAAGACAAGGCCTGCAGTCAAAATGACGTACCTAAGACAAGGCCTGCAGTCAAAATGACGTACCTAAGACAAGGACTTCAGTCAAAATGACGTACCTAAGACAAGGCCTGCAGTCAAAATGACGCACCTAAGACAAGGCCTGCAGTCAAAATCACGTACCGAAGGCAAGGCCTGCAGTCAAAATCACGTACCGAAGGCAAGGCCTGCAGTCAAAATGACGTACCTAAGACAAGGCCTGCAGTCAAAATGACGTACCGAAGGCAAGACCTGCAGTCAAAATGACGTACCGAAGGTAAGACCTGCAGTCAAAATGACGTACCGAAGGCAAGACCTGCAGTCGTGCTCGTTCTTGATCCACCACTAACCACAACTTGTTGGATGATTTCAAAATAACAATGACAAGATGATTTGTTGACATTGATACTGGTTCATTTCTAAAACAGTTTTAGATTAAATCGTTGGTCTCATTTAATGTATTGTTAATGGTGTTTCCATGTTTATCAAACTTGACAAATATAACACCAAAGAAAGAAATGGATTCTCTTAAATAGTTAGTTTGGCTGTATTTTGTGTGAACTGCAGAGTTTTTATAAATGAATGATGTAAATTAGCGTAGCCGGCCACGGGAGTCATTAACATTACTTCGCCACTGAATAGCATGGTAATAATAAGAACATGTTATAACTTTTTTTGATCCAACAATGACTTGTACGGTTCATCAATCATTATTAAATCAAGTGCGTTTCTAATTGTGCAACCAAGTTTTGAGAACAACAGAGTAAAATGAATTTTTAAAAAAAACAAAAAAAAACTTAGCCTAATATGATTTAACCACCAACAACTTATATTTCTTTGAATTAAAAAAAAAATAAAACATTATATTTCCTAGCCATTTGAATATATTTTAAATATTTTTTTTTACTTGATAATCCAGTGATAGTAGATGGAATATATATTTAAACAGCTGTACTAATGAAAATTTAAAAAAAATAGAAACAAAAAAAAGGAAAACCTTGCATTTCGATATCAAATTTCAATTTATTTTTAGTTGTAGTAAAAAATAAAGTCCATGGCATTGGTTAAAAAATGTTTTAAAATATATCGAAAAGAAAATTTGTAATTGCCTTTAAGCAAACTATAGCAGCCTGAACATCTAAATGAACATTTCAATAAAGGTATGTTGACGATTCACACTTTATATCTCAAATAAAATCACACATTAATAAATGTATGATGGCTTTTTACAAACAACTCTTTAATTCTTAACATAATTAGGCCGGTTATACACGATTTATAAAAAAACAACCATTTTAAAAACATATAAAAGTGTTTAGCCCTTTTTAAAAAAGACGTGATCGTTTATTTTCCTTTTTTGCTGGTGAAAACTTGGAATATTTTTGGATGAAACATTTTTTTTTCTTTCTTTTTTTCATTTTTCGTTTAACATGTCAAAAGTTTTTTTAACAATTCCTTTTTGTTTAGGATATGTTTATTGGAATTTTTTTATTTTTATTTTAATTTTTTGTTGTAAATTCATTAATTTTTTTTTAAGTTGTTTGTCCCAACACAAACTTATTACTATTCAATAATACAAAAACTATCTTTGTATAACACAACAGTTTAGGCAAAGTTGTCACGTGAACTTTTGCGGCTTCACTATTTTTTTTTAAATTTATTTTCCTTGGAATTTTCCTTTCCAGTGTATTTAAAAGCTTCTCTGCTTTTCTGGTAGGGACAGAGTCTCAATAATGTAAGTTAGCACTTGTCCTATGATAATGGTGTATATTGCCTTTGTGTTCCCCTAGAGAGGTTTTTCTGTTCCTAGTAGCGCTTTTAGGCTGACATAAGAACGATTTGTTACTGTTACCATTTCTTTTACCATTGACATTATTTATTGTGCTCATTTATAGTCACCCCGAGATATTTGAAAGTAGCAACTTTCTCAAAGATGTGTTTGTTTGTTTGTATTAATGGTGTCATCAGTGTGTGTGTTTCATGACATCATCATATATTTTGTCTTCGCTTTATTTACCTAAAGACCAGCTTTGACCGAGACATATTCAAGTTTCAATCTTTACTTGTATCATTGTCTGTTTCTACTAAACAGCGCTATATCGTCTTCGAATGCCAGGTACTGCAGTGGCTGCCTTTATAAAGTTCCTGATGGTTGTTGTTCTTTACTACGGCACCTCTCCCGAAATAGTTTGTAATGGTTTCACTAGTGCTCACATGTATGTTTCTAATGCATTTTTCTCTTTGATGTTAAAAAGAGTACATGAATCTCCTTATTCCAGGTCCTAATTAATTGAGAACTTTTCTCTCCCTGTACTTTGCTTCTACTTTTGGAGTTAGCCATAGTTATATACATGAGACGTATATCATAAGCTCTTTTGTGGTCCACATATTGTTGGTGTATGTTGATGTTTTATTCATAATGTTTCTCCAGGAGACATCTAATAGTAACATTATGAAAGTCCAAAATGCCCTTTTACACATAGTCTAAAAGAGACATAGAATTAAAATATGTAACAAAATGCACCACTGCGTTTTAAATTATGTTTTATTAAGGGAACCTTTGCACTCGCTTTTGCTCAAGACTCTTTGTTTCCTCAATATATGTTCCCATACATGACGTCAATTAATGTGACTTGACAGTGTTGAATATAGTCTTGAGTAAAAAAAAAAGGGGGCTCACAGCAGTTTTTTTTTTTAGGTTCTAGGCGCCATAGTTCCTCCCCAAAAGCTTGAAAACTTATTTCCTCTAATCAAATACTCTTATCAAAACATAAAAATTAGCGATGTAATCACATTATATGAAACGTGATCCGTTTTTTTTTTTAGGTTCTAGGCGCCATAGTTCCTCCCCAAAAGCTTGAAAACTTATTTCCTCTAATCAAATACTCTTATCAAAACATAAAAATTAGCGATGTAATCACATTATATGAAACGTGATCCGCCAATTATGCATGCGACAGAAAGAAAGAGAGACAGAAAGAAACATAAAGAAATAACAAAAAAACAAAGAGAGATATAGTGAGCGAGATAATAAGACATATGCCATATAGAGTGAATAACATTGAAAGATCGACTTGGATGGTATAGGATGTAAATGAGAGAGAGAGAAATTGAGAGATATGAATCTAGAGAGAGAGATATAGTGATACATATATACATATTCAGGAAGAGGTAGAGATAGAGAGAGCCGGGTAGAGATATAGATATTGATATGGAAAGACTAACAGACAGACAGACTGATATGTAGTCAACATGGCTACCGAGTCAATAGATCGTGTGAGACCCAGCTCCTTGAATTTGTGGAAGACTTGATGACCAATCTGGAGAACCGCAAGCAGACTGGCGTGATGGACTCCGCAAAGGCATTTGACTGCGTGAATCATAATTTGCTTCTACACAAACTCCAGAGAAATGGGATCCAAGACACAACTAAAACATGGATCTCTAGCTTCCTCAGCCCCCGATGTCAAGCAATAGTGGTGGACGGTACAAGCTCCTCCTTTGCCGATGTGACGCCAGGGGTCCCCCAGGGATCAGGGCTAGGCCCCTTTTATTCCTAGCATACATTAATGACCTACCCGAGAAACTCACATCCTAAGCAAGACTGTTCGCAGATGACACAGCGGTGTATAGGACAATCGCCAACAAATCTGACCAGGACCAGCTACAACAGGATCTCAATCTGTTAGCTGAGTTGAAGATAAGCTGGGACATGGAATTTCACCCTGCCAAATGCCAGAAAATATCAGTTTCTAGAAGTTTTACTCCTCTACACTACAAATACGAACTGTACGGCCATAGACTTGAGCCAGTTTCCCCCGTAAAGTACCCGGGTGTTACCAATCAAAGAGAGATAGAAGTAAGAGACAACGCTCTCTTAATGTAAAAGATAATAATTTATGGGACTTCATTCTAGTTGTGTAAATGAAAAATTAGAACAAGGTACGCTAAACTTTAACTCATGGAAGGGACGTTACTTTGCACTCATCATTATCTTAATCACATGTGACTGAGAGCCAACTCGGTTGACAGATACGTTCACCAGTACATAAATAAACAATTGAAATAAAAAAAATATGAAATTCAGTATGTGAAATACAGTATGATGCATATCATTTGTCAAACAGCATGCTTACAATATTCAGATTTCATATTTGAAAAAAAAAATAGCAAGCACAATTAATACAATTTTAAAAGAACAATGAAATAACCTATTTCATTTTCATGAAATCGTTTAAATTCTCACAAATGTAAATTAAAATAAAAAAAAAACATAATTGAATTGAATTTGTTTTTATTTGCAGTCACAGAAAAAGCAATAATATAAGATATTTTCTATAATGTTCATTGTTCTTTTACTGTTTTTAAATAGCGAAATAATAACAAGCTTTTTCTCATACTGATTAGATGAGAAAAACCTTGTCACAAGAATTGGTGTTTGTTGCATTACAGGACCATTTCATACTGCAGTATAATCCATAAGAACCATGACAGTCTGAAATATTTAATTACAAATCTTTTGGATATATGAAAATAAAGGAGATACTTCTTCTTAAAGGTATTATGGCAATGACTTAGCAAAATTTTAATCTGTATGAACAAAAAATCCTTCCAAGGCTGAAAGTTGTGAATGGAATAATAATAACAAATTACTAATTTCTGCTCAGCTGGAGCCTTCCCAGTTTATGTTTATCCCTTAAAAGTTAAAGTAGGTTGTCTGAAGTTCAGAAAGTGTGTGTTGGTGTGGGTAAACTTTCATAGAAATTAGAAAGCATTAATTTTAAGTTACTCCAGTTTCCATGATTAAGTTGACATAAATAATCATGACATGTATCAATTATACGTGACAAATATCAACTTCACATATAATATGTCAACTACAAATGACATATATCAACCATGCGTGGATTATATCAACTTTATATAACATATACAAATATACATAACTTATAATATAAACTACACCTGATACATATATCAACTACATAATGACATATATTAACTACACATGATGCATATCAACTATACATACCATATACATATGTCACTAAATGAAAAGTATTTTCATGTGTATATGGCCCAATAAACTTGTTTTAACGAAAAGCATGAACACCATAAGCATAGAGGTGAACACCATAAGCATAGAGGTGAACACAATAAGTATAGAGATGAACTTAAAAAAAAACATATATATTAATACCATATCATAGAAATCAACAACATAAGAAAAGAGAACAACACCATAAACATAGACATTAATATCATAAGCATAGAAATCAACACCACAAACATAGAGGTCAACACCATGAGCATAGAGATAAACACCATCAAATATAGATTATTGTAACATGACGTAAGTTGTCTAAAGGTCGGTCCGCTGCGTACTCGCCACGAAGAATTTTCAAGGGTCTATAACCTCTTTATTTCTAGCTCCAACAGAGCTGACTCTTGTTCCAAGTATCAAACAATCGATGCTGAGATTCAGATTTTTCTTATTTATTGGCTAAGTGTGCCTCACAATGGAAAACTTTATAAGAAAAATGCTCTGGTGTTCAGAATAAAACGTGTCTAGAAACCAAACTCCACATACCATACAAAACAAAGTTACTCAAGTCTTCTTCCATCCGTAGAAAAACTC
>CAXITT010001215.1:5952-26011 GCA_964033795.1 Lymnaea stagnalis | reverse complement strand
AAACTATTTGTCACCAATATAATGTGTTTGCTTTTATTTAAAGCCGATACTGTCCCATCTTTCTCGTTTGCATCTACAACTTAATATTTAAACAAAACTCTTATTCTTTCTCTTCTTCGATATCTTAACGGCCCACTTAAAAAGTGACACGTGTTGCCCAATTTGAGATTCATTTATCAAAACAATTCATCCTGTCCAAAGAACAGTCATTAAGCTGTTAGATGTCTGTTATTGAACACAGTTTTTTAGATACAGAATATTTTTAAAATGTTTTATTTTATAATACAAAATTTTATTTTATATATTTATTTGCGCAACCTCTACACTAGACAGACATCTTTGGGCTGACTGCTGTGAAGACTAATAAGGTTATCTTTACATTAAATCTGTGTGTGGTGAAAACTAATAAGATTCTCATTACATTGAATGTTTGTGTGGTGAAAACTATTAAGATTCTCTTTACATTGGATGTGTGTGTGGTGAAAACTAATAAGGTTCTCTTTACATTGGATGTGTATGTGGTGAGAACTAGTAAGGTTCTATTTACATTGGATGTGTTTGTGGTTAGAACTAGTAAGGTTCTATTTACATTGGATGTGTTTGTGGTGAGAACTAGTAAGGTTCTATTTACATTGGATGTGTTTGTGGTGAGAACTAGTAAGGTTCTCTTTACATTGGATGTGTTTGTGGTGAGAACTAGTAAGGTTCTCTTTACATTGGATGTGTTTGTGGTGAGAACTAGTAAGGTTCTCTTTACATTGGATGTGTATGTGGTGAGAACTAGTAAGGTTCTATTTACATTGGATGTGTGTGTGGTGAAAACTAATAAGGTTCTCTTTACATTGGATGTGTATGTGGTGAGAACTAGTAAGGTTCTATTTACATTGGATGTGTATGTGGTGAGAACTAGTAAGGTTCTATTTACATTGGATATTTGTGTTGTTAAATATAATAATGTTCACTTTACATTTGATGTTTATCTGTTAAGAGTAATTAATACCATTATCTTTCCTTGGTATTTGTGTATTCCAAGCTCCTGTCACAGTCAATGTTTTGGTCTGAATTCGTTGTCTTTGAAATGTAATATGTCAGGCAATGACTATTTTTATCATGTCATATGAATGTAAATCCTATTTGCCTATTGCCGTATTTGTCAGAGTGTGAGAAATCACCGCAACTTTAAAGCTGAATTGAGGATCATCACCCGAACAGGTGATAAATTCATACAAGAGTTACCCCTAGGCCCAAGCAGGTGATCAAATCATGCGAGAGGTGTTCCTAGACACAGGCATGTAATCAAATCATACAAAGGTATCCCTAGAGACGAGAAGGTGATAAACTCATACAAGAGTTACCCCTAGACACAAGCAGGTGATAAAATCATGCGAGAAGTGTTCCTAGACACAGGCAGGTAATCAAATCATACAAAGGTATCCCTAAAGACGAGAAGGTGATAAACTCATACAAGAGTTATCCATAGGTACCTGTCAATAACAGTAACATAGCCTATGTTTATCATGTTATGCCAAGATAAAACAATTTACATTGTAGACTTCTTGTAGAGATTTGGATTTTTTAAAGTAAAATACGTTGTGGAATCTTCAACATTCATTGAAGACTTCAAGAATTTTCAAAAATAACGTTAACTAATATATGATTCAATAACATTTTAGGAAAGTCATAGAAATACAGAAACATAAGAAAGATTAATATTTGTATATTCTTAAAATGATTTTTTTTTATTTCAATCTAATCAGCTCTAGAATAAGATTTGAACGTATAGAATTTTTTTTTAAATTGCTATTAAGAAATGTCTCTTTATGTTTTTATTATTTTAATAAACTCCTTTCACAACACCTCGGCCAAACTCTAGACTTTTCCATTTAAGAAAAGTGGCGGCGCGCCTAGGTGGGTCTCTCCTAGTTGGGTCCGGCATACGTAGGTTTGGCCTATATGGATTGGCCCTAGGTGTGTTGGGCCTAGGTGTTTCGTGCCCAGGTGTTTCGGGCCTAGGTATTTCATGTCTAGGTGGGGTGGACCTAGGTGGGTCTAGCCTAGGTGGGTCTAGCCTAGGTGGCTTAGGCCAAGGTGGGTCGTGCCTAGGTGTGTCGTGCCTAGGTGGGATCAGCCTTGATGGGGCGGACCTAGGTTGGTTGGTCCCAGGCGGGGATTCCTTATAATTAGGTTTGTTTAATTGACACAAGATAGGGATCCTAAATATTGATTGGAAGGAATAGTCTCAGTTTATTTTATTTTTTAAATGCCATTATAAGGTGTACAAAAGTGTAAGAGATATAGACCAGCGTATTTGAGAACTATTGTGAATATTATGATTTCGAAACCCATTTTCAAAACTGTATGTCTGAATAAATCCATTAATTTTATATTTAAACTAAAAAGCGATTGTAGGAAGAACTAAAATAGACCCACAACATATAACTGGAGATTTAAAAATAAAATTCCAAACCCACCCACCTAGGTCTTGTGGATAGTGAAGTGATAGACACACAGCTGAAGTTAATGCAGCTTCCTTTAAAGTAGTTTGAGCGTGCAATTTGGTCTTGTGGATAGTGAAGTGATAGACACACAGCTGAACTTAATGTAGCTTCCTTTAAAATAGTTTGAACGTGCTCCATGGTCTTGTGGATAGTGAAGTGATAGACACACAGCTGAACTTAATGCAGTTTCCTTCAAAGTAGTTTGTACGTACACCATGGTCTTGTGGATAGTGAAGTGATAGACACACAGCTGAACTTAATGCAGCTTCCTTCAAAGTAGTTTGTACGTACACCATGGTCTTGTGGATAGTGAAGTGATAGACATACAGCTGAACTTAATGCAGCTTCCTTCAAAATAGTTTGTACGTACACCATGGTCTTGTGGATAGTGAAGTGATAGACACACAGCTGAACTTAATGCAGCTTCCTTCAAAGTAGTTTGTACGTACACCATGGTCTTGTGGATAGTAAAGTGATAGACACACAGCTGAACTTAATGCAGCTTCCTTCAAAATAGTTTGTACGTACACCATGGTCTTGTGGATAGTAAAGTGATAGACACACAGCTGAACTTAATGCAGTTTCCTTCAAAGTAGTTTGTACGTACACCATGGTCTTGTGGATAGTGAAGTGATAGACACACAGCTGAACTTAATGCAGCTTCCTTCAAAGTAGTTTGTACGTACACCATGGTCTTGTGGATAGTGAAGTGATAGACACACAGCTGAACTTAATGCAGCTTCCTTTAAAGTAGTTTCAACGTGCATCATTCTGATTAGATTAAAAATGCGTAGTGAAAAATTTAATTAACTAGAACTTTCATCGACGTCATTTAAATGTAATCAATCCTAATTATTTTACTATCTACCTTCTACGTTTAACGAAGTTTAAATGGAAATTTTAGAGATAATTTGATTTTGACTAATCCAGAAATAATCTATATGTCAGGAATTACCATGTTAAATTTGTTTGTGATCCATGGATTGTTTTTCTTGTGGCTAAATGGCCCATTTACAAACAACAAACCAAAGTCATGCTGAGCGTTCTTTATTAGATGCAGTAAATATGAGTTGCTGCCATTTCTATGACTAAATGGTGACAACCTGTCTTGCATTAAAATATCTGGAACTTACTTGATGACGCAAATAAAATTAATGTAGTGATTATATATATATATATTGTTTTACCTCCATAATTGACACAAAGCTGGTTTATAAACATTTCAAATCAGACCAGCAATATAATATCTAAGCCAAACGCAATTTGGAAAAACGAGTTTTGATGATGGTGTGTTCCATAATTTAAGGTATTTGCTATGTTTGGCTGTGGGTATCCATTCTCAGTTGATAAGAAGAGGTCAGTGTCTAAATAATGATATCAGCCAATTAGGCATTGTCTAGCCAGACAACCGAATGTTAATGACGTAGTGCCCAGAAGGAACTCGTCCAAATTCCTTATTTTTTCACGCCTGGAATAGGGTGTTTTTGTTTTGTTTTTTTTTGGGGGGGGGATGGGGTGGGTAGGTTGAATGAATTAAGCGCATTAAATGTGGCGTGAACAGATACAACTAGTCAAATTTATTAAGTATAGATAGTACCGTAATCAGTTGATAACTATTAAAATGTATTAAGTATAGTGAACGTGGCGTAATTATTTGACAACTGGTAAAATGTATTTAGTATACTAAACGAGACTTGAACACTTTCAACTAGTAGCATGTGTACTGGATAAAGTTTAGGACTAAAATTTTAATGATCTCATTTTTGTGTGATGTTGGTTTTGATGATTCCTGTCAACAACTGAAGTATGTGGTTGTTTATAGTGGATCCTGGCGGGCTGTCATTGATGGATGAATGGGTTTTTCAAAACGGATTTAGGTTCTTGTCAATAATAACATGTAGATGTCATCAATAATGGATGTAGGGGAGGTAGGGCTCTAACCACCCAGGCCTTCAAAACTGCACTCAAAACATATATTTTTAAATTATACTACCCCGACAGATTCCCCTCCTCTGACCGATAAAAGATCTTGTTGGCTGCCGTCCATTGTTTGTCTTGTAAAATTATGTGTTTGGGTGGGCGAATATACATTGCTGTTCTTTATTTCATAAATGTATTTTATTTTAATGTCATGATTATGTCTCTTTTGATAAAATTTTTATGTACAGCGCGCTGAGCCCAGCCCTAGGCTGTGGTACCACGCTATATAAGACCTCTTATTATTATTATTATTATTATTATTATTTACTGCGCTATCAATAATAGATCTTGTGGATGTCATACTGCATTTATTGAGCTCCCAATAACAGATCTATTGTCATTACAAAACAGATGTAGGGTTCTGTCAAGAATGGCTAGAGTGCGCTGTTAATAAAAGATTTAGTGGCAGCCAATAATCGATGAAGTGGCCTGTCAAGTCAATAATGTATTTAGTTGGATGTAATTGACATAAGTAGAGGTTGCAATTATTGATACCCTGGCTAAAATGCGAGAATCAGTGATGAATAATAGAAATACGTGAGCCTATTTTATTTCATTTCTTTGTTTAAACATGATGAACTGTGCTGTTCTTATTTGATATGTGTATGGATCAGCGATGTGTCAATTTAGAAGGAAAAAAGGTGAATATGTCTAATCAATACATTCATGTGAATGGTGTCATTAAGTATGTTAATAAGAATTTAATTCAAGAAAAACATTCACCCTTTTGTCATAGAAATGGCAGCAAGTCATATTTCTCTCATCAACAATATAAAGCTCAGTTTCACTATGTTTGTTTGGTTGGTTGTTGGATAATAAGCTTATGATAATCAATCACAAGAACAGCAAACAATTGATCACAACCAAATTTAACATCATCATTCTTTCTAACCTAAAGATTATTTCAAGACCTATAGCTTCTTCCTGCACAGTTTAAACATTATCAAATTATCACTAAAACTGGCTTTGAATCATCGTTAGGTAACGAGGGTACGGCGTCAAATAAAATGACGGGTCAATTTGAAGTGAGCTCCAGGCATGTTCAAGTAAAGTTAATTTTTGAGACCACATTTTGAGTAAGCCTAGACCTTAATGGTGCACTTTGAAACAACTTTGAACAAAAGAGCATTACGTTCAGTGGTGTGTATCAAGGGTTAAAGCCTAGACCATAATGGTGCACTTTGAAACTACCTAGAAGAAAGGTGCATTACTTTCTGTGGTGTGTATCAAGGGTTATATCACTTAATTATCCTCAAGAACATGCACGATGGGGTTTGAATTTCAGTTTTAAATTTCCCATCAAATGATGAGAGTCTGTATTGTTTTTTGTTTTTGTTTTTTTATTATTCCACTTTTTAGTAAAAATATACAATTAATGGAAATATCTAGACCATATTTTTTTAAAAATACACAGGATATTATATATTTATAAACTAGAGGGCTTCTCAAATACGCTAATCTTTATCTCTTACATTTTCAATCACTTTTAATTGATTTTTTTTTTAACTTTACTTTTAACCTAAATAGTAAAATATAGTCTTAATCTTGTGACAATTTAAAAACGAAATTTTTTATAAAGAATCCCTACGTGGGACCACCCCTATTGGGTCCCGCCCCTAACTGGACTCGCCCCTAACTGGGCCCTCCCCATAATAATCCCGACCCACCCAGGCCCGCCCCGACATTGCTTTAATGCAAACGTCTAGAGTTTTGCACTTTGTTTTGAAAGTTGTATTATTGAAATCATGACTACATCAAAGCGACATTTCTTAATATCTTCTGTGTCTATAATTCTATGATTTTCCTTAAACGTTTTTGAATTTTTAATTAAAGTTATTTTTGATTCAAATGATTCTATAAGATTCGACACCGTATTTCATATTAAAATTCCAAATCTCTATCAGAAGTCTTACGCTGTACTTCAAACGTCTATGTAAATTGTTGAATCTTAATTATGGTAAATTGTGGTAATTATGTTTTGTTGGCATAACGTGGTAAACATAGTTTTGTTGTCATAACGTGTTAAACATATGCTTTGTTGGCATAACGTGATAAGCATATTTTTTTTGTTGTCATAACATGGCAAACATAGGTTACGTTGTGAGATTACTTTTATTGGTAGGTATATGTGGATAACACTTTTATACGTTTATAACCTTCTAGTCTCTAGGGATAGACCTTGTTTGATTTTATTATTTGCTTGTGTCTAGAGATAACTCTCGTATGAATATATGACCTGCTTGTGTCTAGGGATACATCTCGTATGATTGTATCACCTGCTTGTGTCTAGGGATACATCTCGTATGATTGTATCACCAGCTTGTGTCTAGGGATACATATCGTATGATTATATCACCTGCTCAGAAAATGATCCTCAATTCAGCTGTAACCTTGGGGTGTTTTCTTACACTCTGGCAAATACGGCAAAAGGCAACCAGGCGATATGAATTGTCAAAATAACATTATTAGTCTTCACCACACAAACATCCAAAGTAAAGAGAACATTGTTCATCATAAGAATTATAATAATAATAAACTTTATTGTAAAAAGCGTGGTACATAGTCTAGTATATTAAAAGACAAATGAAACAATCTATAATAGACCTCATTGAAATACAAAATGCAACATTAAAAAAACTATATACAAGAATACCCATTCTATGTCTTTCATATCTTGCAACCATAAATAACACAGGCAAATACACATCTATAAGATAATATGGAGTTAGACAACATCATCCCAAAAGGTGTTTGCGATATTGATATGTCTTTAAATCAGTTTTGAAAGACTCAAGTGACCGGCTATTTCTGATAGCGACAGGCAGGGTGTTCAAAATTGTTGGAACAGCAAATGCGAAAGTGTGCCCCTCATTTGGTCTCAATTGGTACACGTGTTATTGAGAGTTTGCCCCCATCAAATGAGCGGAATTGTCAAATTGATACATACGGCGTAAGCAGCACTGTACGATAGGACGGTGCCGGGTCATGCAAGCAGCGGTAGGACATCAGTGCTATTTTATACTGTATGGGAGCACGGACCGGCAGCCAATGTACCTCTCTCAGAAGTGTTTTAGCAAGTTCAAATTTGAATTTTCAAAGAACAATGCGAGCCGCATTATTCTGTGCTATTTGAATTTTATCTAGGAGCGTAGCTGGCAGACACTCCATAAGAATATTGCAGTAGTCCATGCGTGATAGCACGAATGCAGACATCACCCTATTTGATTCATCTAATGTTAGGAAAGGTCTTATATGACTATTTCTGTGCAGCTCTAGAAAATTCGCATTAAAAACCTGTTAATGTTGTTTTTTCATAGATAGTGTTCTGTCTAAGTAGACACCCAGGTTTCGCACTTTTTGAACAAACTCAAGCTGTATACCAGAGAGTAAGGGTGTGTATGTTATTTATATATTTTAGCTTTTTATTGGTAGCAATGGGGATCAACTCGGTCTTTTCATGGTTCAATTTAATCTTGTTTATAGCCATCTTGTGCTTAACTGACTCCACTGTCTTCTGTGTCATACTTAAAAGCTCAGTTAGGGAACTGAGAGGGGATCAGAGGTTTCTGGAGTTGGGTGTCATCCGCAAACATGTGATATAGCATATCAAACTGCTTGATCACGGCACCCAGGGGCTGAACGTACATATTGAAAAGCACCGGGTCTAGCTAGCACTGGGGTACTACGAATTCAATGATAGATTGCTTTGCGGTCAAGCCGTTTGCGATTATTGGACCCTATTTGTTAAATACGAGCAGAACCATTTCAGGACCATATCGGTGAAACCGAACGTATTTTCCAGATGTTGGATAAGTATGCCGTGATCAAGCGTATCGAACACAGCCGATAGATCAAGTAATGGCAAACAAAAGCTATATCTTTCCTTCACCACAAGAGGACAGAAGGTCTTTTAAAAGAGGATGGAACTATACCATATTTTAGAAACTGATTTTATGATATTATTTATGACAGGGACTATATTCATCTAAACTTTCATACAATTGCCTTGCCGGAAAAAGGTCAAGCAAAAATGACTTTTTCGGGGAGTCAGCCATGATTTTCTTCACATCTGGTTTAGTGACCTCCAAAAATTCGCTCATAGGAGTGCCGTATAGCGGGAGCATCGGTGCAAATGTCAAGTCTCGCCCTGGTCTACGTAACTTTCGTTATAAAAAACTCATTGAGAGCGTCCTGCAGCTCGCTCAGTCTTGCTAGTGTTGAGTTTGCGCAAATTAATCTATCACACAAAATTAAAAATTGAATTTTAAAATAAAACATATTAAAATTTAATATATCTAAAAAAGTGTGTTCAATAACAAACATTGAATAGCTTTATGATTATTCTTAGATAGGATGCATTGTTTAGATAAATTAATCTCAAATCGGGCAACACGTGTCACATTTTAAGTGGGTACTTATAATATCAAAGAAGAGAAAGAAGAAGAGTTTTGTTTAAATAGTGAATCGTAGATGTAAACGAGAAAGAGGGTGTGGGTGGTGGGGGGGGGGCATTATCTGGTTTAAATTAAAGCAACCGCGTTATACTCATAAGAAAAATAGTTATTTCAAATACAAATTATCACGAACAATTAATTTAAGGCTTAGTTTTTCTTACGCCGGCGAAGGAAATAATTTATGTATCATGTACACCTTTTTGAATGTTGGTTTTACTGCTTGGCATTGGTAAACTTATCATTCATTTTATGTATTGCATCCCTATTGGAAGGGATCGAATGTCAATGAAAACTAGTGTTCAACCACTAATGCATTTTGGACCGTTGGTTAAGCTTTTGAATTAAAATTAAATTAATTTTTATCAACGTTATCTCATTGTTTCATTAAAGCTACATAACAAAGTACGAAAACAATACAAATCTGCTTGAAAACAGTTTTTAAAAAACTCTTATAGGAATTATTTATTTTAATAATCGTTTTACTAATTAAAAATATGTTTCAAAAAAATTAAGGTATATCCCACACTATATGTAAATATTTTTAAAAATCTATCATTATCTCCCTTTTAAAAAAATTTTCATCTAAACTTTCATACAATTGCCTTGCCGGAAAAAGGTCAAGCAAAAATGACTTTTTCGGGGAGTCAGCCATGATTTTCTTCACATCTGGTTTAGTGACCTCCAAAAATTCGCTCATAGGAGTGCCGTATAGCGGGAGCATCGGTGCAAATGTCAAGTCTCGCCCTGGTCTACGTAACTTTCGTTATAAAAAACTCATTGAGAGCGTCCTGCAGCTCGCTCAGTCTTGCTAGTGTTGAGTTTGCGCAAATTAATCTATCACACAAAATTAAAAATTGAATTTTAAAATAAAACATATTAAAATTTAATATATCTAAAAAAGTGTGTTCAATAACAAACATTGAATAGCTTTATGATTATTCTTAGATAGGATGCATTGTTTAGATAAATTAATCTCAAATCGGGCAACACGTGTCACATTTTAAGTGGGTACTTATAATATCAAAGAAGAGAAAGAAGAAGAGTTTTGTTTAAATAGTGAATCGTAGATGTAAACGAGAAAGAGGGTGTGGGTGGTGGGGGGGGGGCATTATCTGGTTTAAATTAAAGCAACCGCGTTATACTCATAAGAAAAATAGTTATTTCAAATACAAATTATCACGAACAATTAATTTAAGGCTTAGTTTTTCTTACGCCGGCGAAGGAAATAATTTATGTATCATGTACACCTTTTTGAATGTTGGTTTTACTGCTTGGCATTGGTAAACTTATCATTCATTTTATGTATTGCATCCCTATTGGAAGGGATCGAATGTCAATGAAAACTAGTGTTCAACCACTAATGCATTTTGGACCGTTGGTTAAGCTTTTGAATTAAAATTAAATTAATTTTTATCAACGTTATCTCATTGTTTCCTTAAAGCTACATAACAAAGTACGAAAACAATACAAATCTGCTTGAAAACAGTTTTTGAAAAACTCTTATAGGAATTATTTATTTTAATAATCGTTTTACTAATTAAAAATATGTTTCAAAAAAATTAAGGTATATCCAACACTATATGTAAATATTTTTAAAAATCTCTCATTATCTCCCTTTTAAAAAAATTTGTTTGCACATACTTTTCTTTTTTTTTTTTTCAATATGTAAGAAAAAAAAGATATTTAAATAAAAAAACAGACTCAAACTAACACAGAAACATGGCAAAACATTGAACAATCAATAAAAAAGATAATTGACCGACATAAATACACAGCACACACAATTTTTGGTCGGAGCACAATCATAAACACATATGTAATTCCTAAAAAAATATACACAGGGAACATATGGGGACTTTCACCAGCCATTTTAAGACAAATCTACTTACACATCAGGAATTACATATTTCAAGGAACAATACAAAACATTAAAAATACAACTTTAATCCAATCTAAACTAGAAGGGGGGATTAATTTACAAGACATACCAACAAAACTAAAAGCACTTAGAATCAAATTTATAGGACAAGCCATTAGAAAGAAGGAGGAAAATTTATTTACACATTATTACATTGGGATAAGGCTAGGACAGTTACTAAAAATTGATCACATCACACCCCATAACATGGGAAGAAAACAATCGGATTTTCATATGGCATGCATTCAAGCATTAAAAGGCAACGAAACACTTATACACAAGACAACTAAAGAAATGTACACACATTTAATAAAGAAACAAGCAACACCACTCTACAATAGGATAAAATGGACACGTGTTTATGGAACAATAAACACTAAGAATACTTTTAAAAGGAACACATTAAAGAAATCGAAAATAAAGACAAAGAAATATCATATAGACTCATATACAACATGACACCAGTATCGTCAAGACCATACAAGGACAGGGTTAGGAACATGGAATGTCCACTCTGCAGGACAGGGGCTGATGAGACAGAACAACATTTATATCTGACATGCAACACAATATTAGAGACTTAATATACACTTAAACAAATCATACAAGCAGGTACAGTTCACCCAGTAGATATAGACAGAGCTATAACACTAAACACAATACCAGCATCCATAAACAAGAAACAACACACAATAAGTCTGATATTACTTTCACAATACAGAAAACATGTATGGCACCACAGACTTAAGGCTTTTTTCCACAAACATAATTACACAAACATTACATTAGAAACACTTTTTAGATTTAAAATACAAAACATAATTCAAAACATATGTTAAGAAATATTATGACAAATAATACATTCATAGTTTATCATTCCAACTCATTTAGCCATCATGTTAAAAAATTATCACTTTTTAGATTTAAAATACAAAACATAATTCAAAACATATGTTAAGAAATATTATGACAAATAATACATTCATAGTTTATCATTCCAACTCATTTAGCCATCATGTTAAAAAATTAGTAATTTACTCAAATGTTTAATTTAGTACACTCTATTATAATGTTAACATTTTGTTTAGTTCAAACTTCAAAAAATTTGCCTGTCATTATTTTAGTTTTACTCTGTATATGTATATATGTATTGAAATATTTTGAATTAAGCCTGGTATGATTCCCGATTTCGATCCCTTTTTATGTAGGGATGCAATAAATTAAAGATATGAAAAAAAAAAAAAAAAAAAAAAAAAAAAAAAAAAAAAAAAAGAAAAAAAAAAAAAGTGGATAATATGGTCTATTGAGAGCCGTAGTCCACTTGAGTTTGGACCCCACATCCAGGGGATATGAGACTAATGTTACTCTGTTGATTATGTTATTACACAAAAGCTTAGAAATAAATGCCGTTTTTCCAATCCATGCAAAGCACAATTTAACATATGTACACATAATCCCAGATTTTTTCTTGGGTGTGTGGGTGGGCGGGGGCATTGTAGAATATTTTTGTGTAAGGATGTCAGTACTAGTAGCCATAAGCGTAACTAAGGATTTGCAGATGAGCCATACGTACAGGGGCGCCTGAATAGTGTGGAGATTGCCTTGATAGGATTTAAAGGTTAAAAAATATGGGTTTCATGGTTGAAAATGATTGGGGGGCGCAAAAAATAATCTTGTTCTCTGCCGCTAAACGCTCTGGAAAATATTTAGCTGCCCATGGCGGCACTAACAGTAGTTAAGCCACTTGGAAGTGTTTTTATCTATTTTAATTGAATTAAGTGCCAACGTCCGAAAATTGGAATATTTTAAAAGGGTCGTAATGACTGAGATAAATGCACGGGCTTCTGGTCAACAACTCACCAAAGTTTTTTGCAATCGCTTATATTTTGTAGGAGCGAATTCAGGACATACATACATACATACATACATACATACATACATACATACATACATACATACAAGCATATATATATATATAATATGTGATTTAGTTTTGCAGTATTCTAAATTCAATGCGAGAACAACAGAGGAGGATATGTTCTGTATTGTCATCTTTCTATGCTGGGTGCGAAAAAGGGGAAAGAGGGTTAACGGCAAAAGTGCTTGAACTGTTTTACTTGAACCATATTTCTAAAAATGGTAAAGTTAAGCTTACCATATTATCTTGATACCAAGTACAGACACAAATGCTCACAGAAAGAGAGACGGGGTGAAGGGGCGAAGCAAAAACAACACATGCGATGCTGTACATCATTTTGTTATTTTGCACACTCATGAATAGTTTTTAACTAATTTCAATTCTCAAGAAGTTTATCATAAAATTAAGAATATGTTAGATCGATCTAACTCTTAACAATAACTATATCTCTCAGATTTTTTAACTTCAGTAAAGATTTATTTGAAATGTTGACATATTTGAAGCCATTTTTAAAAAAAAAAATATATATCTTTTGAAATGTTTTTCGAGTTACATAAAGCTTAACGAGTGACACACATTGTTTCACATATGTTGGCTTAACAAATTGAATATCACCAATTGTCCATGGGAATATTGTATTTACATTTACACATAGCTACATTCAGAGGCAGCAGTAATACCGAGGTTAACAAGAAATATTCCGCATGATGGCGCAGACAATGTTTACTGCGCTGAACTTTCCTGAGAAATAAGATGAAGCAAATTAAATAGAGATAAGGCAGGTAAGTCGTCGCTTACAAAAGTACGGACAAGCCGGACGACGTGTGAAAGTACATACAAATACGGAAGCTCAATTTAGCACAGACAAGGGGTCGAAAATGCAAACTGCTCATACTAAATATGGACGTCTTGTAACGCTGTTAAAAAAGCTTTTGTTTTTAATTCACATTATTATTGGATAAATTATTTAATTATTAAAGGAAATGTCCACAAAAAAAATTCATAAATAAAAAAGGTTACCCTTACAAAAAAACACTCCAGTTATTATTTTACATGCTTAAGACAAAAAAAAACATGTTTGTAATAAAAGATACATTTTATAAATATGTCCAAATTTTCCTGAGTTAAAAAGAAAAAAAAACAACTTCTAATAAGAAAGGTATATAAATATTTATGAGTTCCCGATAACTTGTCCTTTTATAAATCTTATGTAAATGGCCTGAACATTTAACTAAAAGACATCATTTGTTTACAAAAGAAGTTATATATTTATTAATGTGTTATATTATATAAGGGAAACCATATATACATAAAGTATAATTTCCAAATATTCCGTAGAAATAAATAGTTATTTGGAATTGTAAACTACTATACCTTTCATCAGATAACTTACAACTTGCCATTTCGCTATACTTAAAACTATTTTAAACTAACTCCACAGGATTGACGATTTGGTAAAAAGAATAAATTTGTTTTTTTCAATATGTACCTACAAAAAGGATTAAACATGATAATCAAAATGCTAGTTCACTGAGACGTTTTTCTTAGCTTAGCTTTCTACTGGATTTTAAAAGAAAAGTTTTTTTTTTTTTTTCATCTTGGTTCAGCATATTCAATAATATTTGCAGTGCATTCCGGTAATGGAAACATTTTTATAAATATATTCATTTATTAATCAAGTAGCTATCACCCAAAATAATGTAACTATCCAATAAAAGTTATTTGACTTATGTTTGGTTTATCATCTATCTTTTGCTCAACACAGACATTTTCTGGTGACTATCACGATTGATGGGACGAGATTATAATGGAGCAAAAAGGATCTTTCAAGTTATGGACAGCTAGGGTGAATTTAGTTTACATCCAGTGGTTCCGAATTTAAAATGTATTTGAATATTATTGTGGCTAATTGTGTCCTTCCCAAATCGAAAGTTTGAAATGCAACTTCAAATGTGTCTGAAATATACCAAAACTTCAAACATGTGCGAAAATGTGCCATTGCATTTTAAGTTTGTCCGACTATCTATAGCACCCTAAAATGCTGCACCCCTTCCATAATTCTTAAAGTAAGAGGTTGATAATAACCTTCAGCCCAGTGATTACCCTGGAGCTCGCCACAAACGAAGTTAATTTAATTTATGTTTGGAACCGGGTGCGTTTATGCCTCTTACAATTACTTTAAAAAATGTATTTCTCCATACAAGAAGTATAATTGAAATTTTAAATTCAAGTATAATACATTATACATCTCTTGATTTTGAAATAACCAACATATTTTCTAGGGTGCAGGCTCCCCAGACTCCCTTATCGATTACAATTCATCGGCGCCCTCGATTTGCACCTAAAGATAATCTTAAATTATGGTATAGATCGATACACTGCCTAGTGGCTTAAACACTTCTGTAGAATTGTTTTTAGTTGTTTTTTTTTTATGTAGGTGTTTTCTTTGTAAAAATGTTTTTGTACATTATGACATATTCTTTGTTAAATCGTTATTAGAAAAAAAAAAAAGGTTGAAACGAAAAAAAAAAAAATGCAATGACTGTTGGAGCCGCCTTACTACAAATTTAAAACATTAATTAAATACTGATTAATGCATCTGTTATTCCAATTCACTTTTCAGTTTTGGAGGTTTCGTTTTTTTTTAAAGTGTAAAAGTCGATTCCTTTTTCAAGGTAAGCAATACCCTTCGTTAAAAAAATCTAAAAGTTATGACATATAATTGAGTATAATGTGTGAGTTTTTTAATTTTTCTTTTTAAAAATGTGTAATTATAAATGTATCTCAATAACCCGTAACTTAATTAAACCTTAAGAAATATAAAACAATAATTTAACTTGTATATCATAAGAGGTTGGAATTTCATTGTTAAATCTCCCGTTACATGTTGGGAGGCGATATATTTTTTCCCTAATACCACTTTTTAGTTTAAATATAAAATTAATGGAAATATTCAGACCAACATTTTTGAAAATGGGTTTCAAAATCATAATATTCACAATATTTCTCAAATACGCATTAAAATGGCATTAAAAAAACAAAAAAAACTTAAACTTGACCATTCCTCTACATCCTTATTTAAGGACCCTATCTTGTGACAATTAAATAAACCCTATATATATATATATAGAATCCCCAACTAGGCCCACCCCACCTACGCCCGCCCCACCTAGGCCCGCCCCAATTACGCTCGCCCCAGCTAGGCCTGCCTCACCTACGTCCGCCCCACCTAGGCCCGTCCCACCTAGGCCCAACACACCGACGCCTGCCCCACCTAGACCCGCCCCGCCTGCGCCCACCCCAGCTAGGCCATACCCACCTAGGCCCATCACACCTAGGCCCGACCAACCTAAGCTAGACCCACCTAGGCCAGGCCCACTCAGGCCAGTACCAGCTAGGCCCTTACTGGCTAGGCCCAACCCACCTATGCCTGACCCACCTAGACCAGAACCACCTAGGCGCGCCTCCACTTTTGTTTGTTGCAAAAAGTCTAGAGTTTTGAAAGGCTTATTAATGAAATCATGATCACATAAAAGAGACATTTCTAAATAGCAAATGAAAAAAAAAATATATTCTTTATGTTCACATCTAATTCTAGAACGATAGATTTAAACACAAAAATGGAGTTTTAAGACTATACAAATATCCATTTTTTTGGTTCCTATGTTTCTATAATTATATAACTACTGTACTGAATTATATATTATTTAACTTTGTTTATGAAAATTCTTGAAAGTTTTTAATGAATGTTGAAGATTCTGCAACGTATTTTACTTTAAAAATCCAAATCTCTACAAGAAGTCTTATGTGTAAATTGTTTCATCTTGACATAAAGTGATAAAAAATAGGTTTGTAGACATAACATGGTAAACATAGGCTCTGTTGGCATAACATGGTAAACATAGGCTCTGTTGGCATAACATGGTAAACATAGGCTCTGTTGGCATAACATGGTAAACATAGGCTCTGTTGGCATAACATGGTAAACATAGGCTCTGTTGGCATAACATGGTAAACATAGGCTCTGTTGGCATAACATGGTAAACATAGGCTCTGTTGGCATAACATGGTAAACATAGGCTCTGTTGGCATAACATGATAAACTAGGCTCTGTTGGCATAACATGATAAACATAGGTTCTGTTGGCATACCATTGTAAACATAGCGTTCGTTGCCCTCACGTGGTAAACAAATGTTTTGCTGTCTTAACGTGGTAAACATTTGTGTCTTTTTGGCTTAACAACTTTAACAATGTTTTGTTGTGAAATTACTTTTATTGGGAGTTACATGTGGATAACACTTTTATAAGTTTATCACCTTCTCGTTTCTAGGGATACCCTTGTATCATTTGATTACCTGCCTGTGTCTAGAGATTACTCTCGTATGATTTTATCACCGGCTTGTGTCTAGGGGTAACTTCTGTATGACTGTACCACCTGGTCGGGTAATTTTCCTCAGTCTAGCTGTAAATATTCGGTGATTTCTCACATTCTGACAAATACGGCAATATGCAACAAGGCTTTACATTGATATGGCATGATAAAAATAGTCCTTATCTGACATATCATTTTTTAAAAACTATGAATTCTGACGGAAACATTGACTGTCACAGGAGCTTTGAATACATACATTCTAAATAAAGATAACTGTATTAATTGGTCTTTAACACATAAGCATTTAATGTAAAGAGAGCATTACTAGTCTTCAGCCCACAAACATTGGCTGCTGCCACTTAATAAGCTTATCATTTATTTTATATGTGGCATCCCTTCGTGTAGGGAACGAATTGGAGAGAATACTCGTGTTCACTTATGGTGATATATTGGGAACCGCTTTGGTTAAGCTTTTGAATTAAAATTAAATTTATTTTATAAACGTTATCTCATTGTTTCCTAAAAACACATAATAAAATAAGAAAAAAATACAACTTTCATTTAGTGAAAGTATTTTTGTACATAATTATTTAATATATTATTAAAAACGATCTTCAAACAAAGTAAAAATATGTCCCAAAAATTCTGAGATATATTTCGCTCTATATATAAATTTATAAAAGCATAAATAATTATATCCCTTTTTGCAATTTTGTTTCCATATCCTCTTCTATTTTTTTTTTGTAATATGTATAAAAAATCGATACAATCGAATTATGCAACAGTCATGCACTGCAGTTGTGAGAAGTCTGATTTATTTTGTTTCGTTAATTTTTTGGAAACGCTTGCTTTTTTTGTTTTTTTAAATTATTATTTTTATTCAATATTTATGTTGCAATCTTTGGACTAGTTCAAATAGTGCTGTAAACTTACATAGTCAGTTGTGAGACATCGAATTGGATCGTTTACCTTTAAAACATTTTATTACTTGAAAATATATTTAAAACTAACATGTACATTATATTTTTTTAATCTTAACTATCACGTCTTTAAGATATTGTTTAGTATATATTGTGTATTTGACGTCACTGGTGCCAAGCTGTATCATCCAATGATGTTCCCTTGGGTTATCCAGCGGCGTGGAGAAGACCGATTTGCTTTTGGGAACCACCTTATAATCCTTCAAGTATAATCCCAGGCCATGTGGATTTCCTCCGAAGCCCACGCCATTGTCACATTGTGACTGACGGATGCCAGCAGCAACATTGTGTATTGTCATTAAGTACATGTTGTTTGCTTGAGTTTTAAAGACAGACACTTTGTGGTCAAATTGTTATTTAGTTATCTTAGAACTTTATTACATCTTTTTAAAAAAAATGTGAAATAAAATAATTAAAAACTCTAAGTAAGATCATGTATTCACCCAACGGCAGGCTTCTACCTATCTATTTCATTTAATGTAGAGACATAATGCACTCATATCGATTTTCCAGCTAAATAGATTTATACAACAGTAAGAGTTAAAGAGAGAAAAGACGTACTATTTTACAGGGGCGTAGCTAGGGTTAGTGAAATCTAGTGATGTAAACGTGTGGCCTTATCCCGTCAGCTCCCCCTCACCTACATGATGGATTTACGCTAGTTAAATTCGGTTTACAGTACAACACTAAAAAGGTCAAATAATCGGAGGTCATGAAGTAAATAAATTTAAGATCTGTAACGACGTCAAGTAATATATTTTAAAAATTGAATTTACTTTTTTTTAAATTGTGCTTTCCTGGTCTTCAAAGCTGCAAATTGTCAATAACGTGATCAAAATCAATACCCTTTACCGTATCACTTTCAAATGATAGTAGAACCAAAAAAAAAAATCTAAATTCTCCCATTGTGGATACTAAATAGTTATCTTGCCATTCTCTTCTTAAACTTTACTCTTCTTGCTACCGAAATTTCATAATCGTTCGATTTTTAAATTTATTTTAAAGAGGCATATACCACCAATCGTCAGCGCTTTTCGTGCAGAAACAATCTTATGGCATTCAGGTTAATCCGAACGTTTCCATGAACATTAAGAGTAAAGCTTTTAGTCTGCAGATTCTTGCTGTGTAAGTAGAACTTCTAACGTCACAAGAACACAGCCATATTTTGTCTCTTTACTGCCACCATTATCTAACTTTAGTACAACACAACAATCCATGGTCTCATTACTGACATCATTATCTAACTTCACTACAACACAGCAATCCGTGGTCTCATTACTGGCATCATTATCTAACTTTACTACAACACAGCAATCCGTGGTCTCTTTACTGACATCATTGTGTAACTTCACTACAACACAACCATGCATGGCCTTTTACGGACAAAATTATCTAACTTCACTACAACACAGCCAGCCATGGTCTCATTACTGACAACAGATAGGCCTTTCAGTATCTTGAATATTATCATTTACCCATATGATTGCTGATAATCAATCTTTTATTTCAAGAAAATCATGCATAGCACAGTAACCTTAAGTGTTGCAATCTCCAAGGCGTTCCGAGACAGCCGCTAAGTAAAACAAAGTTTTATATTTACATGAAAACACTTATGCATTTCTTCTCGACAGTTCTTCAATGTAAATAACAATTCTAATGGTTGGCTCTTCAATACCGCCCTTATTCATGCAAAGACCAAGGTAAAAAGAATTAATTTTCGCTGACAATACCGACTTTACACAAAACACAGAAGAATGTCTTCAGCGGCTAGTTAATCAACTCTTAAATGCATGTACAGTTTTTGGTCTGTTAATTAATCTACAAAAAAGTATCATGATAAGAGAGACACTGTTGCTTCCTAACATATGTATTGAGGACCATAATATGTTGGTTGTTAAACATTTCACATACCTTGGTTTAACCATCACTAGTTTGCAA
>CAXITT010001214.1:110939-136856 GCA_964033795.1 Lymnaea stagnalis | reverse complement strand
GAATTATTTTAAAATTGCGCGCAATAAGAATTAAAATATAAAATGTGAAACTGCTTTCCTGGTAGTTAAAAGTTAGGCAATCCATCACTGAGTACCGGCACCTATTTTTTTACAAAAAAAAAGCACTGATAATAATAATCGTTTTTCTCTTATTATTTTAGAGAATATTACTAAATTAAATAGGCCTACATATCAATATACATATCAATATCAGTTATAATTATAAACAACTGTTATTAGAATCCTATAATAGTCTATTTAGGCCTAAGCTTAATCTAATTCTATTAACAACCACACTTACTAATAATATACATCAAATTAATAAACAATACTCAAACAACATCATCGAAGTAAATATATTTTATTAGAACATAGAAAAGACAATTATTTAATATATCAAATAATATTTTTTAATAAATAGGTCTCATCATTATGGATAATTTTTTAAAATTTATAATTACATGAGTTCAATTTTATATATAAAAAAGACTACTTACCTTTTTATAAATATAATAATTGATTTAAAATTTAACACAAGCATAATAAAATTAGTTAAAATTCAATAAACATGTTATTTTTCCTGTATAAATAATGATTTTCCCATTTTTTCTGTTCACTTTTTTCTGAACATACCCACAAATAAATATATAAAAAAATAAAAGTCTGGATGTTATATAGAAGTTTTGTTGTTTATTGTGTTGTATATTGCATTGAGAATGTCTCTTGAAAACTTGGTAGCATTATCTTTTAAAATCCAAAAGTTTTTGGCAAAATAAGGCAGAAATTTGGAAAGTGGGTCACATGTTTTTTTCAGTTAAATACTGAGATAAAGAAGGGGGTTTTAAAAAATCACCAAAAAAATCATAACTGCACTTCTATAAAAGATAGAAAGATAAAATTGGTGTTGTTGTAAAGCTTATAGCTATCCCTTTAAAATGATGTATGATTCATGACAATTGGACCATATTTAAATTGTGTGTCAAAGTACCTAACTTAAGCAAAGCCTACTGACCGACTGAGAGAAAGATTATTACCAATTATATCATATGGCATGGTTAGGCTTGATTAGGCCTACGCTTACTGATAGATCATGAATCATATGAATGCTCATAATATGATTATGCTACCAATAAGTGTCATTATATGGGCCTAAATATAGGCGTCCTATATTTATAATTTTGAATTTACATTTAGCTTAGGCTTAGGCCTACTAAGCCTACGTCTTTAATATTAAAACAAGGATTAAATTTGGTAGACTAATTTTAATTACTAATTATTAGAGTATTATAATTATACTTGGACTTGCAGTACTAGCACTATCATTATTTATAACTGATTTAATGACAGCTTAATACGACTTTTCATTTGGCTCTGGCATAAAGTCAAGTCCTGTGTGGTTTGAAAAATAATTTAAGTTTAAGTGTAAGCTTCTCGATTGTAATGTAATCAAAATCAAATGATATTTTAATTAATTTTTTAAAGTTAGTGGTTGGAACAATTACTTTGTAAATTAGGCCTACAGAGTATATAAATTAGAACTTGAGAACTAGTTATATATACTTGGAAATAAAACAGGCAAATAAAATGTAAATCTGTATAGCATTTTTTATTTTACAAATAATTGAACATGAAGCGAAATACAACACACACAAAAACAGCTTTAAAAAATAGCAAATGTGTATACATGATCTTTTCGTTTGCTGTTATTATGGTAGGTCCACTAACTAGAGCGCTAATGATTTCTTATTTCTATAACCTCACACCCCCAGATATTAAAAGATCAGACACAGCAGCTGTTCAATGTTCTATATGACCAACAACCTCAAGTTCCAGTGACAAATGAAACAGACTCCACCAATAAAATGGTCAGATTTTATTTTATTATTTCACATTCTTATTTGTTTATAGATCAATCTTTTCTATCATTTTTAGGTATGGGTTGGATATTATATATATATTCCTTCTGTATAATTGAATTTATGGGTATTTTTGTTGTTGTACTGATGAAGGCGTGTGATTTGAATTTACATTTTGTGTAATCCTAAGCCTCTTAAAAGCTTTATTGCAGTTTTTGTTGTTGTTGTTAGTATATGTATATACCGGGTAGTTTTAAGCTTTATTACGGTTTGGTTGGTTTGTTAAAGCTTGGTGACCCTTTACTCCCAATGGTTGTCCTATGATACATACTATTTCATAACCATGCTCAATAGAAATATAATCAATTGAAAATAGATTAAATGGTTATTTTCTTAAAAGTTTTATTTTTCTTTTAAAAAGTTTCCTATGTATTTGATTTTTGGATTTAAAAAAAAAAAAGTTACACAGTTAAATACATGATCATAGGAGAACAATTACAATAAATCTTGATTTGAGTTAATAGATATTGGTATGTTACTATTGCAGGAACATGAAAGCACTTTCACATGGATGCATGATTACTGCAAGGTACCAGAATTACAGGAGGAATCAGCAGGTGGTGACAAAAGTGTGCAGACAGACATTATTTTCAGGCACAAAATCAACACTGCAGTCAACACGGATATCCAGTTTAGTAAAGATGTTGCCACACAAACTGCAAATGAAAATGAGAGTGTTTCAACTGAAACAACTTTGCCAGCATTTACTTTTGAAGACATCCAAAACTGTGATGAGAAAGTACGTTTTTATACAGGATTTCCTTCTGCAAAATATTTCACTGTGGTTTTTGATGAGCTGTCCCAACATGAGGATATTTTAAAGGATCAAGTAGGCCAGCGGAAAAGGCTAAGATTCATTGATGAGTTTTTTCTAGTGCTGATGAGAATCAGATTGGGACTTTAGTTAGAAGACCAAGCTGATAGGTTCTGTATTAGTGTGTCTACATGTAGCACTATTTTTACCAGGTGGATACACTTTTTGTATATTAATTTATCACCACTGATCCACTGGCCCTCAAGACAGCAAGTTGATGATATGATGCCATCAAAATTTTGTTCCCTCTTTCCAAGGTGTAGGATAATTATTGACTCCACTGAGTTATTTACCAACTGGTCTGCATCTTTTATTACTCAGTCTGTCATGGAAGGGACTAATAGGCATTACACCAAATCGGATTTTGTTATTTGTGTCAGATTTGTGGTTAGGCAGTATTAGTGATCAGCAAATCACGAATCTGTCACAGCTTCTAAGATCTTTTGCTACCAGGAGATGCAATAATGGCAGACAAAGGATTTGAGATTGCCAAATATACAACAGCAAAAGAAATAGATCTCATTTTCCTATCCTTGTTTCTCTTGGGTGGAATTATGAGTGCCTCTGAGATAATTTTAACTCGGCGAGTTGCCAGGCTTCGAATCCATGTAGAGAGGTATATGGCAGCAGTAAAAACTTTTTGGATCCTTGAGCAAGGTTTAAGCTGACACGTCTCAGCCTAATGATATTTGGAAAGTGTGCAATGCTTTAAACATGCTGTATCCACCATTAAACCCATAATTTGAACAGATTGAAAACAGTACATATCAACATCCAAGTGTAATAACATTTTTTGGCAAGACTTATAGTTTGATTTTTTTTACATTTGATTAAATTCTATTTCTGTCTTTGAGGAGGATCTCAATTTAAATGACACGTTTCTTACTTTTTTATGATTTAAAAAAAAATTGAAATTGTTCCATTATTGTGAAGATGCCTTGCTGAGATAATCCTTTTGTTCTTGTAAATTGATTTTCATTATTACTAATTCAATATTAATGATTCATGCGAAAATATTTAGTTGTTTTAAACTTTGCCTGATGATTTCACATTAATTGATTTTTTTAAAAATGAATTACAATTGCTCTTTTGTGTTTCCCTTTTATATTTTGTAAAATTGAGTTTTGGCTAATTTTTGGATGAATAAAAATAGTATTTACATTTTAGTGACAACCCTGAAAAAATTGAATTTGTCATATGTATAACTGGTTGTTTGTGCAAGAGGGTGGTTATTTTAGAAGATTGTGAGTGTCAAAACTACATGTTACTGTCATCTAAAAATTAACCCTGTCCCTGTTTCTTTTTACACACAACTTTCTTAACATTGGAGAAAGAGTTAAAATTTGTGGGCCTGTTCTGATTGAGCCAAGCTCTATTTAAGATCAGATAATATTCTTTTATTGATCCAAATAAATGGAAATGTTTTTTGATGGCATTATACATTTTCAGCTAAAAAATAAAACAATTTGATCACAAGACATTTATAATAAATTATTTAAAACAGCCATTCAGTGAGTTTAAGGGAATAGTTTAATTTTACATCATGAAATTTTCATTTAGAATACCTAATTTAATAAATTCAAGAATCTAACAAAAGAGTCTTGTGCGCTCAGACTTTCATCTAACTTTATCGATTCCACACCACCATAGCAAACATTTGTCAATATACCGGTACATTCAATCACAAAACAAATCTACATTTTCAATCTCTGTGCATCAGCTGTTAAATTATAGTTTTATAGACTTCATTTAAAAAATTTTTTTTTTATTATGGCAATGCCTTATATATATTATATACACCGCATTTACATTTCATGATGATTTGTTTTCAGGTACAGCTGAGCATGCATAGCTTAGAAAATATTTTTACAGGCATTTAACCTGTCATTTTCAATTAAACATCAAAGCTGGAAAATACCAATAAAAACAAAAACTTGTAACTTAACAAGAATAAAAAATGGACTGATTGGTGCATTTACTTTTGTTACACTGTTACACCGTACATTTTGTACATCCCTTGTGTATATGCAAATTAGAATTCCACCCCCCCCCCTTCTTTTGTTACACCGTACATTTTGTACATCCATTGTGTATGTGCAAATTAGAATTTCGACCCCCCTTCTTTTGTTACACCGTACATTTTGTACATCCCTTGTGTATGTGCAAATTAGAATTCCCCCTTCTTTTGTTACACTGTTACACCGTACATTTTGTACATCCCCTGTGTACGTGCAAATTAGAATTTTGACCTCCCCCCCTCTCTTCCCAACTCCTGTTTCAATTCTGACGTACGGGGCCATTAAATAAAGTCATGGGCATAAACCGAGTTAAAACGGCGGGTTCCCTGTGGAAGCCAAAGATCCGAATCGTGGATTTCCAAGGATTTGTAGGTGACGGTTGAATTGACTGGAAGATACGGGTCAGACTTTTAGAATAACTGTATCATAATTTGTGCATAATTGTTGGTAAATATTCTCCCCTCCCCCAATTTTTTTTCCACCATGCTATACACAAAATCTCCTAAATTATCGACCTTCTCCCCCCCCCACCCAGTGCTGTACCACCATGTTGGTTGGTTAAACTTTAAGTAAGCTGACCAAAATGTCATATTTTGCACATCGGGAAAAAATTCCTAATCTTATTTTGAGTTAAATAACTTGAACAAAGATAAACATGGACGGAGAAGGAGTACTGAGGAATGGAACTGAAGCTGTATCCTTCCTTTCCCAAACGCATTCTGGTTCTGTTTCGTTGCTGCATCCATGTACTGGCATTTTTGCAACGGTTGGGGGTATGATGTTGCTATTCTAATAGCTCCTAGCTGATGCCAGGGCAGCCTTTAAGCTTTCGACTGATGTCAAGTTCACAGTTGCATCGTTCAGGTTGTTCCATGCCATTATTGTTCATGGAAAGAAAGATTGTTGATACTGCACTGTGTTGCACTGAGGCACTTTGAAGCATTTGCTATTTCTACTACTAAACTAATTACCGGTACAAAACATCGTCATGATAGTCTTATTATTATGTAGTATAGCCTTTTTGAAGATAAATCATAGAATTTCACAGATTTTGAGAGCATGAAAATGTCAGGATAATTGTTACAGAATTTGTGCATAAATGTACTGTACTTTCTTCACATAACCCTTTCAGTGAGGAAGTCAATACATGTGGATGGTCTCATCCTGTCTATGAAAATGTCAGCTAAGGGCTTAAGAACATAATACATTTATGTATGCATTTTAAATATGTGCCCACCCCCAATTCAACAACAAAAAAATTTAAAAAAATAAAAACCAACAACAACATAACAATCAAGTCAAACTCAATGGATAATAAAATAAAGCTGAGGAATGTACTTGATGATTGTGTTTTATTTATCTTTATATGGGCCGAGTCACAATATGAAACACACATGATGATAGATTTCTCTCTCAGATCAAAAGCAGACTAACCACACTTTATTGGTTCAAACATTCACTCTCTCTGTCAAGCACGGTTAAAACATACTCTGAGATAACTTTTACAAGAACCATCCATAAGCATATTGATAAGTCATTATGATTTATTTTTAAAAAAAATCATCTCTAACATATCCAGTCGGGATCAGGCACAACAAACATACAACACACATACAAAGCAGTATAAAAAAAAAAGATTTAAAAATGTGTCAGTTAGTGTCAGTTGACCTCTGGACCTTCTCCTCCAGGCACCAACTGGAATAAAAGGGTAACATAAGTTAACAATAAGTTCAAACAGATACAGTAACTAGGATTTCTTCATGTTTTAGATGGTTTTGTTCTGTGCCATCTTAAAGCATGATCCCATCTAAAACCCATGGTCCCACCTAGGGAAATGGAAATCTGTGCCTGTTGGCGGATGTACGGTGTCAGTTTTTGTCTTGAATAATAATATGATAAACCTATGTTCATATACTAAGTAAGGTTGCGCTGAAGCATTCCCTGTGTATGCACTGCACTGGAGAAAGCCTGAATTTCAAGGCTTAATTTTTTAAAAAAATAATATTTTTTGTATTGTGGGACAGCGGGGTTGCAACAGGATTTTCTTGGCCTACAAAGATAATGATACCTGTGTATTGAAGACAAGCGATTTGAGGTAATATTAATTGGCAATGACTTTGACCAAAGAATATTCAAAAGGCTTTATATAAACCACTTACTTATATATCCATTGTCCTAGCTTGTAACTTGTATTTTTTTTAATAAAAAAGTAGTATATTGAATAAATTTAGTGTGCATACTTCTATTTCCACAGCCAATTGAGGGAGCTGTTCTTTGACTACCGCCGTTTCATCCCATTTGCTTCATAAAATTAGTTTTGAGGTAGAAACCCACTGAAGAAATTAGAGAGTCTGATGCTTCCTCGGGATGGGAGGGCGAAGATTTTAGGACGTAAATATACTATCCCGACTCCTGGGAAAGTCGACTGCTGACGCTGTGAGAGCAGCATCACGAGCCGACCAGATATTCTTGGGCTAGGTGGCCACCATTGGCACCTGAAAGAGTGAATGCTGGCGGAGGCGGTTCTGGCGAGGGGAGATCTCCAACGTGCTGCTTCGCGGCCTGATATTTGGGCTTGGGGTGTGTGCTTTGGAGAGGACATAAAGAGCTCACTGACACCCTTTTCTAATGTACAATTTCAGTGTGTATGCTGTGTGAAAATTTTAATTTAAAAAATAAATAATGTTGTAAAACATTTGTATATCTCTTGTGTCTGTATTTGTGTTAAAAGTTAAAGAAAAAAAATCATTTTCTGTTAAGAAAAATTAGGGAGGCTTTGTAAAATATCTAAAAATGAATAATAATTATAGTACAGTAATAATTTTTTCTTTTAGTTTAGATAATTATTACTCATAAAATATTTCACTATTTAAATAATTGTACTATTTGGATTCTGCTTATGAACATGTTTTCATACATCTATATTCAGATTGAAATGATTGTTGAATTATCGTTACTTTCTTTGATTTTGTAAGTCATTGAAAGTCGATTGTATTGAAAGTACAAATAAAAATAGGCTTGATTCTATTAAGTACCGGTATGTATATTTTTATTTAATTACCAGGTACTTAACTTTCATAAGTTAGAGAGGACGGAGGGGGTCTAATGCATTACTTTAGTTAGGGGCCCCATAACTGTTAGGATGTTAGGACACCCAGGTTATGATGTGTGATAAGGGTAGGATGGTGATGCTTTTCCACTTGAACGCTGATAACAGTAATTATCACATTTTATGTTCCCTTTTATACGTAAAATAATTTTTGTAGTAGGCATAAAAAAAAAAGAATTTCATGGATGATTTAATTTGATAAAAAGTGTTTTCTTTAATCTGACTGCAATCCCTGCTTCATAAATTATAATTTTAACAAATTTCTGTTATGATATTTTACACACTGTCATATCACTTATTTTTATACCGGTTTAAAATTTTTTTTTTCATAATACTTTGTTCCAAGATACTATGTGAACCGAAAGTGTTTAACCCTTTGACCCTGCTTTATCTGTCTGCGCTTTAAAAATCCACACCCCTACAGACCAATATTTTTGTCTACCATACCTTACCATAAAATGTATTGTAAATACTTAGTTCAGGATTTATCCCGTGACTTGTGAAAGGTACCAGTAATGGTAGCGCTCATGAATGTATTGTTTTTGTTATGCTTTCTCAATGTATAGAGGTGACCAAAATACAAAAATTGCTATTCTCAAGAAGAGACTAGAGCAGTTTTATGCTAATAATTCAAAGGATTATTTTTGAAAAAAAAGATCGAATAAAACAAATAGTGCCATCGATGTGTGCTTTGGGAATCAAATAAACAACACAAGATCTACCCCTAGTTCAAGCCAAGGCTTTTATGAAAAATCAGGGTCATATAAATGAACTATTCTTAAGCTATTTCACACCATTTCTAACACAATTTTTCTCCTTGTGAAATTTGTTATAATACTTATGGACAACTAAAGACAAATTTAGATTGAAATAAATAAAATAATTTTATAATTATTTGATTTTGTTTGCTCGTGTGTCAGTTTGTAGAATTTTCCCCCAGGAGCATGGGTTTTAATGACCAGGAGCCCAGGGGCATGGGTATTTTAGGACAAGGGGCATGGGTTTTTAGGACCAGGAGCCCAGGGGCATGGGTATTTTAGGACCAGGAGCCAAGGTTTCAAAGCAAAAAACAATAACAAATTCTATTAAGGAGTTGTTCATAAAGGAAATCTTCAAAAGAGATTGCAGATATCTTTTATGGATTGCACCTAAAAGAAAAATAATACAAAAATTCAATTTACCATTGTAATGTTGTTTCCATTCAGCAACAGTTTATCCAATTTGGTTACCCTTCTCCCTTCTGGCGTACTTTCACTAAAATAATAAAAAAAAATTTAAAAATCAAGCAAATGGGTAATGGTTTCTTACCTTGTCTCAGATGTAAAGTAATTAAATTCATAAGTAATAATATTTCCAAACATTTCAAGAAATATCAATCAAGATGGTCAATTTAAATGGAATCAAAATAAGATATGAAAAATGTTCTGTTAATAGCCCAAGAGCCTCAAAACTACTGACTTTATATTGTTAACAAAGTAGAAATAGAGGAGTCCACCTATGGAACACACAGGCCCGCTGCCTTCATGAGTCCACTAATGGGACACACAGGCTCACTGCCTTCATGAGTCCACCTATGGAACACACAGGCCCACTGCCTTCATGAGGCCACCTATGGGACACACAGGCCCGCTGCCTTCATGAGTCCACTTATGAGACACACAGGCGCACTGCCTTCATGAGTCCACTAATGAGACACACAGGCCCACTGCCTTCATGAGTCTACCTATGGGACACAAAGACCCACTGTCTCAAGCTCTAAATAATTCATGTAAACATGCAAAACCGCTAGATCAGGGGTCGAAGGACATTTTGTTTTAGCCCTTAGACCAAAATACATTTGTTTAATTAAGTCGGTGTTACCCTTGATTTAAAGGAAGGAAAATCATAGATAATATAAAATCAAAATGGCTTATTGTATCTATTTACTGACTCTTTGATGAATTTTGTGAAACTCACTCTATGCTCTAATGGATAAAGCCTAACTAATTCTTAAGTTTTGTACAATCTATTCACTTTCCAAGGTGCATGTTTAGTTCCAAATGTATATTTTTTCAAATAAGCTCTGCCATTAAGTTGATAGATTAAGCAGGAAATAAAAATTATAAAAAAGCTGATATTGTATTATGCAATTCTCACTTATTTTGTTTCAAAATAATGTTTACAAAAAAGAAGATAAAGTTGTAGAAAGTGATAAAAGCAATTAAATGATATTATTTAATGTCATTAAATTAAATCAAGTTATAATGACCCATGAGAAATGCCATTGTTAGGGATATGCTTATATTTAAAATAAAATATACTACTATTACAATCAATAGACAATGTAGTTTTTCTTAAAACTATATAAACAGATATCAAATTTTGATCTCAAAGCTACTACTACTGGTATGACTCTGACTATCTACCTGTACCAGTAAGTAAATACAGGGCACTGATGCCCACAACCAGATTCTATATTTAAATTTTACTTCAAAGAAAAGCCTACACTACTGATCCCAAAGCTCACTGTTAAATTGAATGGAGAAATAATTACCAACATTTAAATTCTTGTAAGGAGCAAAAAAAATGTTCAGATGGCCATCCCCCTTATTTCAAAAGGGTTTTTCTAAATCCTGTGAAAATCTGTAAAAAGCTGTACAAATCAGAAAATGTATAAAATCTGTTCAAAGTATGGGTAAAAGTATCACTTGGGATATATAAATTAAGACAACAAACATTTTTTACTTACAATTCTGTAACATCTTCCAAGACCATATCTTAATAATGTTTTAAGGAAAATCACTTACTTAAAATTACACACCACCATCATTAAAATAAAACATCATTTGCCCTCCGAACATAATTTTATGGTTTCGTTTAACATTTCACATCCTGAATAAAACCCAAACATTTTTGCACTGTTGCTGTACCCAGTAGGTCTTCTTTGTACATTAGATTCAAGCGTATCTAATAAATGAATAAAGGATTTCATCTTGTATTTTTTGCTTTTGCTTTGAAAGAGTTGATCAAGAGCTCTGTTCATATTTCTTGGTATTCTTTATCTCACAGTGCTTTAGTCAAAATGTGGCTGCATTAACATGGCCAATATGTGACTAGGGAAATCAGTAATAGCACTTTTGAAAGACATTGCAAAATTTTAATAATTTAAAAAATTTATAAAATGAGATTTCTTAAACTTAAATTTTGAGGGGCCTTAGTTAGTCTTAAATTTTGGAGGCCCTCGGCTAAAGCCATTTAGCGTATATGAAAATCCAAGCTCGGAAGAAAGGTATCAATGAGTTTTAATTAATAGCATTAATTGACAGTAAATTTTTAAGCAAAAAAAAAAAACAACAAAAAACTGAATAATGTAATAAAAATTTGCCAAGTATGTCTGCCATCAAAAGGATACTGACAAAATCATCAAAACCTAATAAAATACCGACAATCTCTTTATCATTTTTCATTATGATGTGAATTCTGGAGCCGATACATTTATCAACCAGCTCTGAAATAAAGAAATAGAAATGCAAAAAAATGTGTACATTACAAAATTACACCATTCAAAATTGAACAAACTGCCGTATACTTCTTATAAAATATTTTATCCTAAACAAAGACTGGTATTAGTAGAATATTAGCTGCACAATGCTTTTCTGAAAAGTGCAGTGGGGACTGAATGTACTTTTAATTATTCTTTTGTGATAAATAAACAAATTTAAAAAAAACAAAACATTTTGTTGTCCTAAACGGTAATGGTTTCAGCTCATTAAAAACCAGGACAAAGTTTTAAAAACCAGTGCCAGTAGCCTCAGTAGGCCTAACTCTAAGTCTAAGTGAATAAGTGATGAGTACTGTATTTTCCTGGTAAAAACAGTAACACTGTAATTTTAATCTGTACCAGTGTAACTGACTGCAATTCGTAAAGTAGTGCAAAGTGTAAGATGAACTTCTCAATGAGTTATGAATTATGAGTACCAAGAATAAGAAGTTTAAAGAAGTAGGCAGTAGGTAGATAATTCGGTAAGCCAAGGGAGGCTACTACTTTTCGTGTATCGGAAATGGCAATCGGCGCCGAAAAATCTGAGTTTTTAATTTTCCGATGTGTGTGTTTATTTATTATTAAATGAGTACTTTTGACATATATTTGAGTTCCGTTTCCGGCCTTATATTTAGGTAGACATCTTGGCCTACATTTACATTCATTTGTTTTAATTTTTAAATTCGACCTGTATTTTGAGATTCCCCTTTAAATATAAGGCATCTTTCACTACAAAATTCGTATAGAAGTTCAATTTTTATGTCTTTAAAAAAAATTCTTATTCTGTATTATCTATCGATGTGTATTTGTGTCAATTCTCATTGAGTTAGGACATGTTGGTCACTTGTTATGCTCACTTGAGTAAACCCCTATATGGTAATGTAGCTCAGCCCAATTTCGATAAGGAAGTGGCCAAGTGGCTGAAGACGCTGTTACTTAGGAAATATTTAATTATTTCCACTATTTACATCAAAATATTTGATAACTTATGTTTTAGAATGAATTTAAATGTTATTGAAAGAATACTGTTTTAATTTGAGGTTAAAAAACCGGCAGAGTCCATTTTATAAATGATTAAAAATTTGCCGTGTGCAAAATGTCATGGCGGCCATTCACAGTGACTTGCATAATGGCTATTATTTACTACTATCTCAGAGTTTTAATTCATAAAAGTTTGCAGTGCGCAAAAACTATTAAACTAGGTCAGGGAAAGCTTTAATTAATTAGTCATGTACCAAAGTTGAAAGTTCAATAGTTCCCAAACAGTATTTTCGTAATTAGGGCATGAGATGCCTTATAATATATAGACTATATAGCAAATATCGGTATAATGGACGTCGTAGATTTGGTAAACAGAAAAGCCATATATTAATACATTATATAGGCATTTTGAAACTAGTCAACGCATCGTTCTGCGTATGTCCTAAAATGTCGAAAATACTTATTCCACAATTTTGGCTTACGGCTACACAGTATCTTCGGAAAATTGTGTTTTACGTCATTTTGACCTTTAATAATTGCTGTCATCATCGTTGACGTGTCAGTTTTTGTCTTCCGGTCATTTCTATGAAATCTGTGCAACGAGGTTTTTTATGTGTCACGATCAGGATTATCATTATCACAGAGTAAGCATATATCACATATTATTTTTTTAATTTGTTATTTTAGGCAAATAAGGTGTAGTTCAGTACATACTACATTCATTTTGAGAGTTTTTTCATTATTAGAGTTTTTTAATAGACTTTGCCCCACAAAAGTTATGCATCTCCCAAAGTAGAGGGGGTACGAAAATGTCCCCAAATTAATTATTATTTTTTTTTGGACGAGGAGCCGGAAATGGCTATTATCTCTGTCAATTATGAAGTGATACTTTGTTATTAAACCCTTAAACATCTGATTCAATAAAAGAAGATTAAAATAAATATAAATTTATAAAAAATTTAAGAAAAGATTATAACATAACCTAAAAAGTTTATGTAGGGACCAAGGGTTGCTCCCATTTACTAAATAATTTAGTTCAAAATATGAAATAGTACTATATAATTTAGTTCAAATTAGTAGTCGTAGAAAGCAATAATAATAATAGTTATTCAATTATTCTCTTATTATACTTATTGACTATTCCTACAGGAGAATTTTAATAAGGCCATCATAATATGTTGT
This sequence comes from Lymnaea stagnalis, assembly GCA_964033795.1. NCBI lineage: Eukaryota > Metazoa > Mollusca > Gastropoda > Lymnaeidae > Lymnaea > Lymnaea stagnalis. The sequence goes on along the minus strand of CAXITT010001214.1, from coordinate 123,316 downwards.
TGTTTAGTTTAGTTTAGAATTAATTATTAAATTAAATTGCTATTTTAATAGTCTAGTTCAGGGGTCTCCAAACTGCTGGCCTGCGGGCCGCATGAGGCCCTCTAATGCGGCCCGCGGAGACCTTTGTCTACGGAAAAAAATTACGGAAATGTACGTGTATCCTGCCAAGATCAGACGTCGCTTACGTGGATGTTATGTTTAAAATAGAGGCGTGCAGTAGTGCATTATGTTTTCTAACGGATCTTTACTTTGCAAAACCTTATTCGCTGTTTAGTTTTTCTACTTCCGTATATAGTCAATGAAATTAGAATATATAACGCCATCTAGTGGCGGATATTTGCCCGTCGTGTTGCAGACATGGGTGAAAACATTGTGACTCAAATAGTGAAAAATGCGAGCAAGTTTCGCCAATTTTTAATTGCAATGGATGAATCGCTGGACAGCTGTTCCACCTCTCAACTGCTTGTGTTCATTAGGGGGGTGTGGATGAAGACATGAACATAACACAAGAACTGGCTTCCCAAATAGCATGTACGGAACTGTTACCGATGAGTTGAAAAAAATATTTGCTGATTTTAACTTGGACTGGACTAACCTCAGTTGCCTGACTGTTGACGGAGGAAATAACATGAATGGCATAAAGCAAGGCTTGGTTGAACAAGTGAAGGAGATTTGTAATGAGAAAAAAATTATGCAACCAATGTTCCTGCACTGTATTATTCATCAAAAACGTTGTGTGCTAAATATGTGGACATTAGCAGTGTACTGAAACCTGTGGTGAAGAGGGTTAATTTAATAAGGTCACATGGGCTCAACCATAGACAGTTCAGAAACCTGTTGAAAGATACAGACACAGAATCGCAAAATTTACCATTTTTACACAGCAAAAAGATGGCTAACTTGTGAGAAAGTTCTGAGCAGAATATTTAAGTTAAGAAAGGAAATATGTGACTTCCTGGAAGGTAAAGGCAAGCCACAGGCATTACTGTCTGATGAAGAGTGGGTATGGAAAATGGCAGACATAACTAGTCATTTAAATTTTCTGAACCTAAAACTACAAGGAGAGGAAAATCTAGGAGAGGAAAATCTAGTTTTCCTATCTATACACCCCCCTAAAGGCCTTCAAATCCAAATTTATCTTGTTTTTTGGAACAAGCACAGGCCAAAAACTTGACGCACTTTCAGCAGTGGACGGTATTCATGGCTGAAGCAACAGCGGAGTCCCCCCCCCCACGTCATTTGCATGCGAGATCATCAAAGACCCCCAGCTGCAATGTCAGCAGCGGTTTTCTGACTTCGATTTAAAGGCAAAAGAAGTGAGACTTTTTCAAAACCAATTTGAAGCATATGTGACCAGTTGCCCAGATGAACTGCAAATGACCTCCTTAGGGACAAGTTCAAGGAAGGACTGGTGGGTTTTTACCAGTTTTTGCCCAAGGAAGACTTTCCTAATTTCAAAACTTTTGCATCAAGGTACCTTTCAATCTTTGGAACAACATACCTGTGTGAACAAACATTTTCAAGAACGAAATACGTGGTGAACAATTTGAGAACAAATTTATCGGATGATAATCTCAGATCACTGTTGATGTTAGGGACATAAAATATAAATCAAGAAATGTCTGTTAATCACTGTTATTTTGGCATCCAGGAAACAATTTCACCATTCATACTAATACTAATACAGGTGTTCATGTGTCGTGTATCAATGTGTTATTAAATAATAACTGAATGAAATAATATTACATAAATAATTAAAAACAACATCCATGTTTTGATTCTTTTCTATTTGGACCTCGAGTGTGTAGTCGGCCCCCGAACTGCTGTTAGATAGTTAATTCGGCCCTCGCTGAAAAGTTTGGAGACCGCTGGTCTAGTCTAATACTAATACAATACACAGGTACTAATAATACTTTTCCCATTTTTTTTTCTTTTTCAGGCTATTTGCACTTTCCTATTATAGGCTATAGTTATAGTTATAGTCTTTGAGATTTAAAGTCATAATAATTGTTACCATTTATTTAAATTTAAGCTATAAGTTTTATATTATTATAAATTTTATAATATTAATTAGATATGGACTATTGATTTTGTTGTCTGTTCACTTTTGCCTGTTTTTAATTATAATATTTATTAACATTATAATTATAATATAGATTTGATTTTATTGTAAGTATTGTGTAAATTAAATAGTTAATACTTTACTTTGACTTAAAAATTAAATGAACCATTGTTGTTTGATTATGAAATGATTATTTTTTAAAATCCTTATCATAATAATAATTATAAGTATAAGGTTATTTATTTTAACAGTTCTCATTTTTATCAAAAGTAAAATCCTATAACTATAGTATAACTAAATAAGTTATAGTACTGTATTATATACAGTAACATTTTATTTTATAACATAATTCTCAGTTGCTAACTAAGTAAAATCTCTGCAGAGCCCAATGTGAGCATTTCTGATTTCAATTGCTTTGTAGAAAGCTTTGCTCAAGATGCAGAGTCAGAGACAAAAGTGTTAAGAAATGGCTATGCTGTCTTTCTTTATAGCAACAGCACCAACAAGAAGGTAGGCATGAAAGCTGCTGTGACTTTGCTTGATGATATTTCCAACAAGTTGATAGTAGCTACCAGTCAAACCAGAGCGCTGTAAATGGCAATGGAAAAAAAGCTCCGCGATCTTGAAAAGCATTTAAAACGTAACTGGAAAATTATTCAGAATTTCTTGTTGCAGCCACTGAAAGCACCAAACAGCAAGAAGAAAAAATTGGTCAGTTCTGATATTACAACTACAGGAATACAAGGCAAGTGTTTACTTCCAGGTAGGTCAACATCTGACTAGTTTTGTTCCACAGGAAGAACAACTCAATTTAGATGTCCCACCACCAGCAAAGAAGTTGCGCACTGATTGCAGTGAGTGCAGCTCTATCAGGAAAAGGTTTGTAACTAGGTGTTGGTCCTTGGAGGACAAGGTGAGACAAGTTAAGTTGAATGCCAAGTCTCTCTGCAGGTCCCCTGAGATGAAAGTGTGGACTCAGAGCCTTAAGAGAAAGACGGTCAGGATCGAGACACTGAAACGAGAGAAGACAACGCTTAAGACTAAGGTTCATCACTTGGAACAACAGCTGGGACCATCAGCAACGAAGATGGAAAAGGCCAGTCTACTGAGCAGAAGGAACCGCATCCTGCAGAAGAAGGTCACCAAACTACAAGAGGAGGGGTATCTGCTGAAGGCTACACCAAAGGCAATGACGGAGGACAGGAGAGAGGCACTCTTGAAGGTGGATGAACTGATGGAGGCGTCTGAGAAGGGTAAAGTAATCATTATTTTATTATCTCTTTTATTACCTTTCAAATTCTTTTTTTTTCAGGCTGGTATCTTTTCTTAATGTTTAAATATCTTTAGAAAATTATTTTGTGTAAATATATTACTGTGAGACCCATTGATTTTCATTTTTACTTGATAACTTTTAAAAATAATTTTCACATTTTCCTTTTCTAGGCTATCTTTAGTAATTTTTTGTTTAATTTTCCTTTTTCAGGACATTTATTTTCTTTAAAAAAAAGTAACTATTAAATTTCATATTATAGTATTAATTATAATTAAAACAGCGTTGATTAAATATTTGTTGGGTATCATTACTTTAATGTATGTACCGGTACCTCTGACTTTTTCTTTTGGAATACTGGTACATTAAAAAAAATTATTTTCCCCCCTTTTTTTTCTTTTCAGAATATATTAAATTCTTCATTTCATACAGGTAAATGTTAATTTAATAGGTATTGGTTTAACATTTATTGTCTGTAATTTATTTACAAACTTACCATTAACCATTTTATTGTTGTCAGTTTTGACTAAATATTTGAATAATTTTTTAATAACATTTCTACATCTCTTTTCAGGATGTTTTATTTTAATAATTTACTAATATATCTATATTTATTTTCAGGATGTTTTCAGAGTCCCATCAAATAAGTAGTAGCACTGATTCATTTCATGTAATTAGTTTATTGTGTGGACCTTTGATTTTAAAAAAAAAAAAAATTTATTAATTTTTCTTTTCAGATATTTTCAAGTTCCCTACAAAACATAAATTAAATAATTTAAATTTTATTTGATATTGTTATTGTTTGACAATGGAATTAACCAGCAATTTTTTTGTTTTTCATGTAAAAATTTACCCAAACAATTTTTTTTTAAATATTTTTTTTTTTACTTTCCCTGCATAAACATTTTTAAGAATAAATATTTATTATATAATTTGAACATTTTGTGTTCATTGTATTGTGTTGCATATTGCATTAAGAATATCTACTGAAAATTTGGTATCATTATCTTTAAAAATAAAAAAGTTATGGGGAAAAAGTGAAACAAATTTAAAAGCGGGTCACAAGTTTTTTGGCCGCATATATAGCTTATATAAGGAGCATACAAAATTTGACCAAAAAATCATAACTCCAGTTCTATCAAAGATAGAGAGATGAAATTGGTGTCGTTAAAAGGCTTATAGCTAGCCCTTTAAAATGATGTATCATTCATGGCAATTGGACAATATTTAAATTTTGTGTCAAAATACCTATATTAAATTTACTGATATAAATGGTGCAAAGTTAGATAAGCTACAATTTATCTATAATTGTTAACATTATTAAACTTATTTTTTTAATACATCATTAGTTCTGAAAATAAAATTATCATTAAAACAAGAGTTATACAGCTTGTGAAGCCAAAAGCGGAATTGGGTCCCAGAAAATGGAGATGTGATCCATGTTAATGTTAAAAAAGGACAAATTAAGTGGTACTTTAAAAATTCATAACTTTAAAACTACAACAGCTAAAAATAGGTTTTTGTTGTTAACAATCTTTTAAAAATTAGCTCTATTCAACTATGCCATTGGTTTATTCTTTTTTTAAAGTTTTAATTTTGTTATCAAAGTACCTATACAGTAGTCAGGTATACCCAGTAAGTAGGCCTAATTTAAATTGTGAGAAGAATGGACGATGGTCACCTAAATTAATTAATATAAATAATAACTTTACAATGCATTGGTGACCGGTGATACAGGGATTGAATTAACATCTCTTCATTCGTGAAAAAGAATAGGAAAAACTATGGATATAGGGCCTAAAATATTATTTATTTTACCAAGAGGTAGCAGCTGCGTTGGATTCGCGAAAGGAGTTGTCGCCATTTCTGAAGATTCGATCAGTCTAAATACCAAGAATTGCAGAAAGTTTACTTACAGTTGGCGAAGGGAAGCTAATCGATATCGAAGTGGCTATGCAGACCCGGAAAAGAGTGATAGATTGGATTTAATTTAAAAAAACAAAAACATTTCAAATATTATTGTTGTGTTTGTAAGACAAAATTTGGTATCAAATGAACGATAATTGAATGGACTGTAAACTTATTTCTTCAGTTAAACTAAAAAAAAACAACGAAAAAAAAAACAACAAACAAACTACCACAGAAGACATCCGAATAGCATTTTCATTTAGTCTGACGAGACCCAACCTCTCATTTCTGAATTCCGGGTCCGAATAGCCACAGCTCTTTCGACAATATATTAGCATTTTTTTAGATTTAAAAATGTTGTTAGGTCTAATATACCGCTAAATATTTAAATATTGCTTCTCGTAAAAGAGCGGGTGTTAATTGCCATTTTTTTCACTCACCCTTGGCCCTTCTGCTATCACTATAAATTTTGCACTTACTCCAAAGTGGTCCAAAGACACGCGTACTACAGGTGAAGGGAACCCTTGTACTTGTCCAAAGAACATTAATCTGCACCTCCATTAAAAAGTTTATTTATAATTTATCGTTTTATTTTGTATTAGCTTATTTTTTTTTTATTAGATCATAGCATACGGATACGGCAAATAAACTACGAAGTGGTTATGCGCAGCCATAACTCTCAGGGTTACACGCAGCCGACTGCGTATAACGCTTCCCAATAAACTAGGCAACAAAAAACAAAAAAAAAATTAAAAAATAGTGAAATATTTGCATTAATTCTCATCTGACACTTATAATTTTATGGAAGTATTTAGTGTTTTGTATCCAACTAACATTATTTATTTATTTATTTAGGCATTTTTATATAGCGCTTACCTTAAAGCTCTAAGCGCTTTACAGTTATTAAAAACATGTAAACTAACTAAAATAAAAATGAGGCATTAGGATAGTAACTACTATACTATAGAAACAATTAAAATGGCTATAAAACGAGGACACTTTGGCACGTTTTGGCCTATATTACAGGATTAACCCGAGACAGAAAATGAGGCAGGGCAAGGAGGGTGCATCACAGGTCATAGGCGGACCTAAACAGATGGGTTTTAAGGGACTTTTTAAAAGTGGACGAGGTTTCACAATGACGGATATGGAAGGGGAGCTGGTTCCAGAACGTGGGCCCATGGAAGTAGAAGGAGCGTTCACCGATGGTCTTAGTTTTGGTTCTTGGGATTGAGAGGGTTCTATTGTCAATGGAAGAGCGTAGTTGTCTTGTGGGGATGTAAGGAAGCAACAGTTCAGAGAGATAGACAGGAAAGTGAGGGTCAGTGAACGAGTTGAAGCAAAGATTGGCAGACTTGTATTTGATGCGAGAGGATATTGGAAGCCAGTGGAGTTGCCGCATGTGTGGTTGAATGTGGTCATGTTTCTTTGATTTAAAAATGAGTCTGCATGCTGAGTTCTGTGCCTTCTGAAGTTTGTCTATGTGGTGTTGAGGAATGCCTGCGAGAAGAGTGTTACAGTAGTCAAATTTTGAAAGAATGAGTGAAGAGACGAGCGTTTTTGTGGCATCAAAGGAGAGGAGGTGTCTAATGGTGCTGATTTTTCTAATTTCGTTATATGCTGATCTACATAATATATTCATGTCATGTTTGTCCATGGAGAGGGTGTCTGTAAGTGTGACTCCAAGGTTTCTGGCAGAGGAAGAGAGTGTGATGTCAGAGTTGCCAATAGATATAGAAGAAGGAGCGGATGGAGGGAGATGTTTGTTTTGAGAGTGGATGAGAAGGATTTCCGTTTTATCATCATTTAGCTTCAGTTTGTTTCAAGTCAGCCAACGCTTTACGTCGTCCACGCACTCCTGTATGCGAAGGATTGTGGCATCAAGTTGATCAGGAAAGCAAGAGTCACTGATTTGAGTGTCATCAGCAAATGATTGACTGGAAACTGAGTGGTGGCTAATGAGAGATGATAGAGGTTTAGTGTAAAGGATGAAAAGGACCGGCCCAAGGACCGATCCTTGAGGAACTCCAATAGACAGGGCTGTAGGTTTGGAAGAGCGGTTGGAAATAGAGACTGTTTGAGTTCTGTCAGAAAAATAAGATTGAAGCCAGTTTAAAGCTGAGCCAGTAAGTCCGAAAGAAAGAAAGAAAGATGAAGACGAATATATGATAAGATAATATGAATTTTAAATTAATTGTCTTGTAGTGTGAATTTTTAATGAGTGTCCTTGCATTTTATTTATGTTTATTGGGTGTTTCTCAGTATTGGGTTGGGGAGTCACTAGTCGTAAGGTGTTTTTGTTTTATTTTTGAAAATAATTGTCACAATTTATATACAACAATAGCAACATTAGGACATCGAGAACGAAGATGTCTCACACAATTTAAATAGATTTATTTACATTAAACGAATGGATCCGGCTCTTCAGAGAGACCTTCTCTCTGTGTCTTCTCGGATTCCCTGGGGGATAAGTCTGAAGATATCTTTTGACGTCGAAGGGTATTTTTTCTTTGCTGATTATCATATCGTCTTATATTTCCATACAACAACAAATCAGGTCTTCTTTTTCTATTGATTTTTCTCTATGGTGCAACAAAGTTGATTGGTCTTTTGTACCCCGGTCGTGTTTCTCATGTCCAAGAAAGTTGCAGAGACACAACATCGTACACTCATTGTCATTTGTTACTCAACATTCGACATAAAACAGTGGATCATCTGAGATTATGCAGTTTTATATTTCCTTATGATCATCAAGGAGACAAAACTTTTGTTTGGCATTAAATTATAATTTTTTTTTTTACTAACAATGACTTGCGACTTCTGATAAATGATGAACCCCCCCCCCACNAACACAATTAAGTTTTGAATAATCAGTTAAATCCCCCCCCCCTCCCGTATACCCTCCCCCTTAGTGGAACACGTATACATATATATAAATATGAACATATCTTTCACCATTATGTCTTGACCCATATGAACATGAAGTTATCAAGTAAACAGACGAGTTGATGTAATATGTAAATATTTGTTTTATTACATAGAAACAATAACTTAATTAATAAATAAGTTAACTAAAAAGTAATTTAATACTGATATGCACATCAAGGGTAAAATATACAATAAAATGATGAAGTAGTATAAATTCTGTTTAAAAAAAATTAATTGCACTAATCAAACAGCTTTTACAATCCATTATCCAAATAATAGTCTCTAAATATTAATATTTATAGAAGATTAATCAAAATCAGTTAATCCAATGGTATTACGAAGATATATTCATTAAACATGTTAAAACAATTTATTTCAAGACTAAATTTAAATCAATTATCAATTGATGAAAAAGTTATAAAAAAAAACAAAAAAAAATCATCAAATTTATCAAACATGCAATGCATCAGCAGTTAGTGGGCATACTAGTTTTTATGGAAGAGTTTTTGGAGCGGGGCAAAGTTACACACACATTAATTTAAAAAGACAGTATTTCTTTTACTTAAAACTGTAGGTATACAATTAATTATATCGGTAAAAAATTGAACTTAATTGAACTTATGTTTATAAAGTGTAATATACTACTATGTTTAACTTTTAGTCACTAAATGTGACAAAGTCTTCATTGTTATCACAATCAAGATATATATAACAATGCAAGATTTTAAAAAATGGTGTTGTGATTTAAAATAATTATTATACACATTTAAAACCAATGATATTTTAATGTCTGCTCTCACAAAAAAAAAAACACAGACAGAAAACACGTTCAATTTTTAGTACTTTAGACTTAAAAATATCTCATCTCGACAACCATTACTGACAAATTACAATGTAAATAAAAATTGGTTAAATCTGCAATTTTTTTTTTTAAATTCTTTTTTTCATGTTATTTTAGAATTGTAACAAATTTAATAATTAAGTACAGCAATCTGAAAAAATTGTCTAAGAAAGCACAGTCATGAAGCATCTTGAAACCCAAAATATACTCAATGACTGTCAACATGGCTTCCGAGTCAATAGATCATGTGAGACCCAGCTTCTTGAATTTGTAGAAGACCTGATTACCAATCTGGAGAACCACATGCAGACTGACGTGCTGGTAATGGACTTTGCAAAGGCATTTGACCATGTGAATCATAGTTTGCTTCTACACAAACTCCAGAGATATGGGATCCAAGGCACCACTAAAACATGGATCTTTAGCTTCTTCAGCCACCGATGCCAAGCAGTAGTGGTGGACGGTACAAGCTCCTCCTTTGTTGATGTGAAGTCAGGGGTCCCCCAGGGATCAGTGCTGGGACCCTGTTTGTTCCAAGCATACATTAATGACCTACCCAAGAAACTGACATTACAAGCAAGACTGTTCGCAGATGACACAGCGGTGTATAGGATGATCGCCAAAAGATCTGACCAGGACCAGCTACAACAGGATCTCAATCTGTTAGCTGAGTGGGAGATGAGCTGGGACATGGAATTTCACCCTGCCAAGTGCCAGACACTATCAGTCTCTAGAAGTTGTACTCCTCTACACTACCAATACGAACTGCATGGCCATATACTTGAGCCAGTTTCCTCCGTAAAGTACCTGGGTGTTACCATTCAAAGAGAGGTTCGCTGGGACGAGCATATTAACAATGTATGTAACCAAGCAAACAAGGCCCTAGGGTTCTTAAGGCGAAATCTAAAGATTGGCAACTTCTGTGTGAAAGAAAGAGCATATAAAGCTTTTGTCCATCCGGTTTTAGATTATGCATCTTCAGTCTGGGACCCATTTACCCAGAAGAGCATTGACAGGTTAGAGGCGGTCCAGTGATGAGCAGCACGCTTTGTCCTAAACCGCTACAGGAATACCTCTAGTGTTGGCAGAATGCTGGAAAAACTAGGCTGGTCACCATTGGAGGAACGATGACGACAATCCAGGCTCTCCATGATGTACAAGATAAATAATGGGCTGGTCCGCTGTTCCAGTATTAAACAGAAACTCGTCCCTCCCCCACATAGACAGCGACGAGGCCATAACAGGCAATTCAGGCTCATACCAGCAAGAAGCCAGTATAGGAGCTGCTCATTCCTGCCCAAGACAATCAGGGACGGGAACAAGCTTTCAAAAGGAACAGTTGAGGCGACAACACTAGACACATTTGCATCTATTGCCTTAAGCCTTCAAACCCCTAGTGCATGATTCCCTCACGAAATGGCACTGAAAATCAGTGAAATTTCCTCATCAACACCAGGAACAGAAACATTGCAAATCCCATCTACATGCATAGGAGCCAAAATAATCAAAAAATTGATCGTGGGCTCTAAAGATATAGAAGGAGAAGAAGAAGTCAATTAAAAGTTCATAAAACTAGAACTATTCATAATCACAAATGATTAGACATGTACATTTTCTAATCTTTTTTATACATGTGTGTTTGTCTTACATATCCAATTACGAATCTACAGTTAATTTTTTTTTTTTAAATTTAATTATGGAACATTTTAATGAATGATTCTTAAAATTTGTGGATTTTAAAAAATTCATTACTCTTCTGGGGAAAGCTGAGATTCGTGTGTTGTGGTTTTTAATGTTACTGTAAAATAAATAAAATAGAAGGTTATAAGAGTGATCATTTTTTTTACACATAACTTTGATAGAAACCTCATGAATAAATAAATAAATTAAAAAAAAATAATACACATTTTCAAGATACAAGCAAAGAGACTTGTGATGGTAATCCAAGTCATTTATTTATATCCATTTTATTTACACAGGCAGTAAAAATAAAATGAAATGCTGAGTTGAAATACAAGAGGTTTAGCTGAAGGCAATATGAACAAAAATGTGCTAAAATCTGGCATTGCTGACTTGGTTGTGCCAAATTGTACGATGAAAGTATAAAGAATTGACCATGGCAAAGACAATATGCATCAATACTGAGAAAATTATTTGTTATTTCCTTTGCTACCTTTAACAGTAATAAGTCTGATTATTCAGAACTCTAGTTTCCGTTTTGTGACAAGAATACATTGATAAAATTTAGCAATTTCCACGTCAAGAATTAAGTCATCAAATGTAATGTTAAAAAAAAAAATACAGTTAAATTATCTACGGGCAATTGAGATAAGACCTTCTGATTATAGATCAAAATGTTCATAGGTCAATTTTTATACATAAAATATCACTCAATCTTAACTGTTGGACTAGGCCAGGGGTGGGAAAACTATGGCTCATGAGCCAATTATACCTAATGCCTCCGCTTTAAATGGCTCACGCTACTTTAAAAAAAATAATGATACCATAAGACTTGTCGTACTCACTGTCAGTGTTATTTATTTGCTGCTATTTTAATGTTAATTTCACATTATGTTTGATATTAATTTTTTAGATTTAAAATAATAAATTCCCTATGATTCGGATAATACATCCCTCCACCCCTTCCCTCTCCTTTCACCATCTATGACTCTTTTACCTTGAATTTGGCTCGCAGATACAAAAGTTTGCCCCCCCCTCGGCTTAGGCTATCACAGGCTTTAGTGGACAGGCGTGATGTGCCTTTTTTTCAAGGATATTTTTCTGCTGATAGTTTTCTAGTGTTTAAAATTTAAATGTGCCCAAGTACAAGGGCATTCTCATGGAGTAGTGTTGAAAGAAGCAACCGACTAATGTAAAGTGTTGTAGAACAAGGAGGCTACCATTAACACAGGCAGAGTCTCATTAAGTAGTGCTGAAATCAGCAACCATTTAACAGACAGAGCAATCAGAAGATGCCAGTACAAAAATACATGAGCTAGGACAAACACATTGTAATTAGGAAATACAATAGTAGAAAATTACAAAAATTCCACAATTAGCAAAAAGATTAAGGCAAAATGTAATGTGAGATGGGAGGTAGGTTAAGAAAAATTTTTTTTAAAAGAAGAGAATTTCACTTTTTGAAGATTAAAAACTTAACACAAAGATTTTCACATTTTTATCTTCCCAACTATATAAAAAAAATAATTAATATTTAGTTAATTAGCGCGCTTTATTTTTCCCCACCAAAGTATTTTTTTTGTATCTACCTCATTATATTATGGATTATTCAACTATGATTGAGATAAAGGAGTCTACATGCAAAGTTATTTGATAATATAAAAACTTGGAAAGCAATAGAAGGCAGA